>JARCZZ010001011.1:14478-36251 GCA_030323915.1 Brotogeris chrysoptera | reverse complement strand
GTCCTTGGTCAGACCAAAACATTACCCAGCAGTAACTGAAAACACTGCTGTTATCAGCACAGCTCCAAGGCCCAAAATCAAGAACACAGCGCTGCACCAGCTACCAAGAAGGAGAAAAATGACTGCTGCTGCTGAACCCATGACACACTGTGTAATACTTCTTTTCATCTACAGCAGCCGGACTGATGGAAAGATTTTCTGTTAAACTTTGAATTAATTCATTAATGGCTATCATAGCTATTGACAAGATAACTGGTTTCAGCTTTTACACAGAAATAGCTACTATAGTTTTTACTTCCTAGAAAGGATTCCTCATCGCAGCAGTGAAAGGGGTAAACAACTTTTTTGAACACCTCTGTTCACACACACGCTAGCTTTAGCTCCCTATCTAGTGAGACCAATTTTTGGGGTGGTGTGCTTCCAAACCTCATAAATATGGCCAGAAAGGATGCCTGTTCATTACCAAATGTTATAGGATATCATATACTTGTCTACATATTTTAACAGCTTTCCAGTTCACAGCTGGTTTTCTTATTTTTATAGGGTATTATTCCAAAATTGCTGTGATAATTGTATTATTACAAGGAGACTGTCCAGCTAAGTGCTGAACAGAAGATAAAAATACAGATTAAAATGTTTTGGTGTTGTGTCCCCCCCCCAAATGAAGATAAAATCCTGCTGTGACTGCTGAGGCAACCAATACATAAGTAATCCAGTAGTGTAAAGTACAAGATGAAAATGTATTATAACATTTTATAAAGATTGTAGCATTTTGTGTTGATAGGTCCTCCATACGACAGCTCTTTACAGTGTGTGATCTCTTCTATGAAATGTTTTGTTTTTTGAAGAGTCATTGTATATTGTATGCTTTTAAGTTCACGAAGACAGATGGCACGGACCACAGAGAGCTGCAACCCACTCCTATATTTCAGAAAAGCAATTTCATTACTGTTAGGCACTGCCCTCCATAGTTTTCAAATTCTGAAACAGTGAAAGCTTTCCCTGTTTTGCTCAACCCAGCAGTCTGAAATTTCAGAAGACGTTAAAGTCTTCTTCAAATTGAGTATGTTGTGAAAATTCAATTTTTCCATTTTCTCAGTGAAAGTGAAAATAAAGGATTTTAATAATTCCTAAGAAATGTGGCTTCTATTAACCAAGTTTTGGTCTCTTTGGTGGATCAGCATGAATACTGTTTTCTCTTATATGAAATAAGAAATATTTGCATTAGTTTATATCTGTCAGGATTAAAAATACTATCTTTCTGTCTCATTATAATCCATTCACCAGACCTCAGACCATGGGTGCCCTGGAAATGTCAAAACTCCACGTGATGTCTCCGAATGCTGGATTTTGCATTTGGATACCTGGAGTAACTGAAAAAGTGTTAAATCATCTGCTACAACAACAAAGCTCCCTGTTGACCGCATAATTGCAGACTTTAGCTCAGAAGAACGCATTTTTTTTCCCCAAATGTACAGCAAAAAATAAACTCAGCAAATCACTTCTGTATTTGCTTTTGTATTTTTTTTTAATTTTCCTAAAAAAGTCAAATGTACTCATTATCTAAAATAACAAGTTATGACAGAATCATAAGCTTTCATGACAGAGGATGGACCACTGCCAGTGGGGTTTGTGTATTTCAGGATCTGAGCTTTGCGAAAGAGGAAAGATTAGAAGAATTGCTTAGGCTGGAGGTTGATAACAGTGCCTCAATTATAGTTCAGGATGCATTTATATGTTTTGCAAATTTTGGTGCTCAGAAAGTGGGTTTAAAGTGTAGAATTCAAAATTTTGTTCTTCTTGTAAGACAGTGTTTTGTTTTGGGAATATCTGATGTGTTTTCATAGGCCTGAGATGGCACACTCATTCAGATAAGGACAAACAAAATAAGAGTAGATATCTTTCTTTATCAATAGTTAAGAAGATAATTTTCTGGCAGACTTCTTACCAATATGTGCATTGAACAGGACACTCTGAACTAAGTTTAGGTTCCTAAGTCCTATTGAATAGAGTAAGACTAGGATTTAGCAACCTGTACAAGATATCAAAATTGATCAAATGTTCTGTATTTACACTACAAGAAATCAGAAATAATTACACTTGCATTGAGGAAAAGAGGGAGCAATACATTATAGAAACATAGCTAAGAATTTAGAAAAGCATATGGTTTTAGCAGAGGAAATGATGAATCGTTGGATGAAACCATCCATGGAAAAAGGAAAGCTCATTTAGTGGGTCAAGAATGGATGCAGTTATAGAAACTCTATTTGCAATTCAGCATAAATCTAAACTACTGAGTTCAGCACTGGGGTAACTGGATGAAATTCCATGCCTAGTGACAGAGCAAGGGTCTGGTTAGGTGATGAATCGGCGCTTTCTAGACTGAGAACTTAAAAATTTAAGAAATCCACAAGCCACATACTCTTGTAGGAGATGAACGCCATTCACCCAGCATGTGTACATGTAACTAGGAGTTATCTCCCCAGGATTAATGACTAACAGTTATTTAATGTTATTTACAGTCAAATGCATTGTAACTCAAAAGCCCATTCAGAAACTTGCTTCATTCTCAAATAAGTTGTGCTATCTCTCTGGCAGATTAACATTTTAAGTGCATGCAAACACTAAAAGGCAAATTACAATACATAATTTGTCCTGCTGAAGATAGGGCAAAGTGGGAGCAGATTATCTACTGCCACTTGACAGTGCTAGACTACTGCAAGCATAGCTCTTCATTTGACTGGAAAGATGTTTTCAGCTTTATGTTTCTTACATCTTGCACAAAAGCCCAATATGACTGTGAACGTAACAACTTGATAATTCAAGGAGTAGACAGTAGAATACATGAATGTTTTACACACCACATGGTGGTAATTCCAAATGCAAAACTTTCTGTTAAAAGCAATGAAGGAAAAAAAAAAGTGGGGATATTTTTATGCAGCAGTCAGTGTTTTATGTTATTTAATACAAATGCACAACAAGGTATTTTGAAGTTACTCAGACATCTCCTCAAAACTTACAGCACTGCCAGCTTCTGCCAGTGTCTTTAGAGCACTATAAACCTACAGAATGTAAAAAGCTTTTTTATAAATAAACCTAAATCCAAAAGCCTATCCTTTTTCATTTTAGAAAACTATTTTTCCAGGCTGAAAGATTAGTCCCAAATGGAAAGGAGAAGTCTTCAATTCTTCTCACAGAGTGTATTTCACATCACTCACTCATACACATTTCTGAAAAGAATCTAGGCGACAAACTCTTACCCTGTAAGACTGTCAATTCTAATCTATCACCTGAAAAACGTACATACTTTATAAAGAGAGATTCAGAAGCCTTTTTCTACTTTTCCTTTTTTTTTTTTAACTCTGGAGTTTAGTGAAACTTAAATCTATGAGGTTTTCTCAGTGGGAATGTGTTTCTTAGGGCCAAGATGAAACAGATTTATTCCTCAACAATCCTAAATGCCAATTCAGAAGGGAAAGACCATACAGTTTCCAAATTAAGAAATGGAAATGGCAATATCCATTTTATACCATACGGCAGATATTTGTGCTACATTAAACTTTAGTTTATCAAATTTTGGAAAAGGAAAATAAAAAAAATAAACTGATACCTCCTGATTGAAAACCCAGCTCTAATGAAGTCAATGGAAGAAAATCAGTTAAGCCTTCAGAGACCTAAGGGTCCTTATGTCCATTTCACAGTACATATGCTAAAGATTAACAAGTAATTGTATTCAGCTTCTCCAGAATTCTAGAGCCAATACTGTGCCATGCTAAAATCCCTCTTGTACCTTAATTTGAAGTTTCAGTAAAACTGAGTATTTCCAATAGAATTCTGTGAATGATTTTCACATTCTCATTCTAGGAAAAGCCTTCTTTGAAGCTCATTAAATATTCCAGGTCTTGTGTCGATGTTCAGTGCATGTTCCTGCAGGTAAGATTAGCAACTGCATAAATCATATGAGGAGTTGCAATCCTGTATTTTCAGTGGCTGTCTTTGTAGTCAGTGAGAACACGGGTTCAGGGTGAAAGGATGCAGGCCAAATGGCTGCAGGATGGATTCCTTTTTATAGGGTCAGGCTCTCTTAGAACCCTCCCAAATGTGATATTCATTCACAGGGTGTCTGGAGAACCCCCAGGCCCAGTTTGTGTTGCACTCTGACAGATGCTGTAGTCTCAGCAGCTGATCTTCGCGGGCTCAGGGCCGACAACGGGGGAAAGCATCCCTCACCTTGGTGAAGCAGGATCCCCTGCTTTGCCCCTGGGTTGTTTGCCCAAGTGATAATGAGCTGTCAGTTCCTTCTATTTTTTGAGTTGTTTTGAGACAAACACAAAAAGGTTCTCTTGATCATCACAGTTCCCTGTTCAACTGTTGCAGAAGTCATGAAGCAGTTGAAGAAACAAGCCACAGAAGAGAAAGGTCAGTCTTTTGTAGGCAAAGGCTGCTGTGGAGAACTGTGTTAAACCTTTAGTTTTATGTGAAAGCTTTTATGTCATGAAGAGTTGGCTCTGGACTCCAGTTTTGCACAGGTAGCCACTGCTTCCATGTGTCTCATATTCCATGTCATCTCTCCCAGCCCTTTTGGGTTCACAAGCATAGAGGCAAAAGTTACTAGCTGTTACCTGTAGCAGAATGGTGGGAGAAATGAAATGATAACAGAGGAAAATCTTAACTACTTTGCCCATAGCTGTCATAGGAGGCAGGACTGGGGATTTGGCAATGGGATCACAGTGTCCCCTTCCCGATCAAGGCTTTCTAAGGTACTCTGTTCCCCTCCAAGTCCCCTTCAAACAGAACACAGAAATGACAGGAAGGGATACTCAGCAGTGCCTGTGTAGCTGTCAGTAAATCATCTCCCCTACAAGTTCATTCATTTTGTCCTTCCTTTTCTCTTCTCTTGCACTTTGAACTTTATGGATTTTTTTTTTTTAGTGAGATGCTACCCTAGCTGTGAAGCATGTAACACTTGCAGCCAAACCTGGTTTGAATGGAGAAGACATGAAGGCATAGAGGAAGTGAAAGGTTGACTTCAAGCAGAGAAGGAGGGATATGCTGTTTTGGGGAGCATGGGATAGTGAGGATGAGGTGGCACATTTCCTAGGAAAAGTGAAGAGGAATGAAACAGTTAGGACTGCTGTTCTGTGAGCTGGTGGCATGGGACCTGCCTCTGCCTTTTGCTCTAGAGCTGCCTTTTCACACCTCACTGAAGGAGGCAAGATATCTGCTGAGAAGAACCATTTCTGATAAGCAGAGAGGCAGAAAAAGGGAGAAGATGCCACTGTTGACAGGAAATTAGATTGCTTGGCATTGCCTCTCAAAAATTGCCACTGGTCCTTAAAGCAAGGGCTGTGCAACAGCATCGTGAGACAGATAATTTGGTTTAAGCTCCCAGGGAGCCTGAACCAGCTCTGATCACTCCCATCAACAGCTGACAGTTACGCAAAGTGGCGTCAGTGACTGCAGATAGCACATTGATGAGCACCATAACCCAGCCAAAATGAAAAAAAAAGGAATTCTGAGTCAGGAGTGGGCTTCACTCAGGCACCCTAAAAAAATCCTGGATGCTAAGACAGAATAAAAGGGAACATCGAGTTAAGAGTCAAGTGTTAACCCTTCTCTGAAGAGGGGACAGCTCTGGTGGAGACCAAAACATGATCATGATCCCAATCATGATCATGGAGCTGAAGAGGCAGTGAAGATGAAGCTATACTAAGGCTGCAAAAGCAGATTTAGTTCTGGCATTTTGTGTCTTTGGAGAGATTGGTTTTGCAGGCTTAATGATGTTCTTAGAATGCAGTTGTTCATAGTAGTGTTTTATGATAATAAAACATGGGATAGTGTGAAATACTATCTTGTTAATGAGTATCTGCTTATAGCAAGTACTTAGCTCAGTGACCCATTTTCTCATTAATTTCCCAATAGGCTCAGCAACTACACCCATACTAGTGTGATGTATTGTAAAGAGAAGCCTTATTGTGCAGGACCTTTTTCCAGGGCAATTCTGAGAAGTGATTTTATTTAATACCATTAAATCAGTTTGACTCTGATAGTACAGCAGGAGCTCTTCATACCTTGTAGATATACTGCTGTATTATCTTCTAAATAAAAGACCGGATTGACACTAGCTCATCTGTGTTTTAGACTGTGGCTGGGTAGCTCTGTCCACACCTGAAGCTGATCTATATGCTGCAGGGGTCCATACCTCTTATTGTAATGTTATGATGACAGCATATAACCATCACGACCCGGGACTCTAGTCTTGTTTGAGTGATAGTTTGACCACAGCACTTTGGCCCACAGATTTCTAGTGTGGATTTGTTTAATTCTGGGAAAAAAACTCATACAAAATAGGTGTATTTAATTGCACATCTACATTTCAAACGTTCTGCAGCTTTCATTTTGCCTGTCTCTTGCTGCTACACTAATAATTGAAACTAATAAAAGAAATCTGCTGTTCTGTAGTTTACTTATTTGAATAAATGGGAAACAGGGTGTATTTGACTGATTTCCCTCAGCCTCTTATTTTATGGTTTATGTTTTCCCCTGTTTATCTCATCAAGCTGGTCCCCATGGTGGAGCTGCTTGTAGTCAAAGCACTGAACTTATTGCTACAAGCATCATGAATTCCTCAGTGGCTAAATGCTAACTGTTGTTCTCATTTTTGTCTCTATTTCCCTGTTTTATTATAAAATGCACACTGTCGTTCTCACTCTTGTCTCTATTTCCCTGTTTTATTATAAAACTGCATTTTCATGTAGAAGTTCAGTACAGGCTTGTATGCAGAGATTAGATTGAATCCAATTTGGTTTTGTAGCATTCTGCTTGCAACATTTTAATATCAAGGATTTGTTTGAATACTAGCTGTTTAAATGTAATCAATATCTGTGCAGCATTTCAGAAAATTCTTGACCAATGTAAGGGCATGTTTAAATGTACTACTAAATTATATTTTTTTCAGCTGCTGATTTTCAGGCTGGATGTAATTAATACTTAAGAGGAAAGCTATATAAGAGAACAAAACCCAAGGATTTTACAAAAATTAACTGAAATACTTCTGACTTTTCACTTATAACTTGTAATACTTCCTTGAAAATGTTTGCAGGGGAAATTGTCAAGAAGTAATCACAAAGGGGCCTATTGAGTGAAAAAAATGCAATGACTTCGGAACTTCAGGATCTCAATGACTGAAATTAACTTTCAAACATTTTATTAAAATTCCTTTAAAATTTACTTGAGCTATACACTTCACTGCAGGTACAACTAGCCTTTTCACAGCCAAAAAAAAAGGGCTAACAGGGCTACTATTAGAAACAATTTGTCATTCTTTAGTTCTTTGAGATGTGGGGAACTCAGCAGTGCTTTTAACAGTAGCTCAGGATTACAAGGCTTCCTTTCCAGGGAAAAAACAAAGAATGGAAAGGAAAAGTTCAGAAATAATTGCCACATTGAATAGATGATGGTTGAGATACTTAATACCACAAAAAAAAAAAATGGTTAATAGAGTCCAGTGGTAAATATTTCAAAATTTCCACTCAACCTCCTGCAAAATGATTGCACATCAAGTCTGTCAGCAATATTGCACTCTCCAAAATACACAGATTAAAGAAACCACATTAAAAGCATGTCCATGCATACATCTGGCCATATGATATTAATGTTATTGTCCCTCATAATTTTTTATTTCAAAAATAACACCATCTTGAAGGTAGAAAAATAGCCTTGCAATAGCTATCAGAAGCCCAGTTTTGTGAAAGCTGGGATCTGCTCTTGGCTCTGTGATTGACTGAGCCTTTTTTGCTTAAAGTTTTTGTTTCCCAGTCTATAATAAAGGAAAATCAATGTGTCCCTACCTCAAAGGTATGTTGCAAACCTAAATTCATTCATATGTGGCAACTGGTACAACATGATGGAAACTCAATATAAGTTGTTACATATTGCTACCCCAGTGGAAGGCTTTGGTCCATGAAATTGCTGTGGTACAAGTGGAGCTGGACAAATTGCAATGGGGAAAGAAAAACAAAACAAAACAAAAAAAAGCTTACAATAAAAAAGTTTCAGCTCTGAAAAAGTGAGGCAAAATCATGAATGTTAGAAAAACAATCACCAGAATTTTAAAAAACAACCTCTCTCCAAAGGGGGTGGGTGGTCTCCATAAGCATAAAGACATAAGTAGGAAAAAAAAAATATATACATGGTATTTACTTCTGGATAAATTACTCAGACTAATTTCATATTAGTTGTTAAAACATATGAATGCTTAGCTGGGGATTAAAACCAGCTGTCATGGGTCTCATCTGTGCATGGAGTCCATTTTGCAAAGTCCATGTTTTATAGTTCTCTCCCCAAGAGCTGCCTTAGCCAAGCTCTTCCTATGGGGAGAAACACAGCAGTTTGCATTGTAACATGCAGTGAGATTTTTTTGTCCCGTTTCCACAGAACATTCTTCTTGGTTGCATCTGCCAGGGTCTTTCTGCAGAGGCCCTCCCAGCTTTGATGCAGCTCTTTCTCCTTGGCATTGCCTATGCTTCTCATTCATGCTTTTTGGGAGGATATTCTTGGGCAAACATCTTGCTTATTTATTGAGACTTCTTTTGAAAGTCATGGAGAGTGAGGTCTGGAGGGTTGGGGCAAAGGGTGTTCCCGCCAGGGTTACAGGCTATCTGTGCAAAGGAGACATAAATATTTCATAAATATTATGTTTATGAATGTAATTGATGGGTTTTCAGGAGAGCTAATAAAACTGACTGGCAGTTGACCTCTACCTCTTCCATGTATCGCCCATCAATGTCTTCCAGCTATTGCCTGATAGAGCTTATGAATCTCAGGTATTTTTCTGTCATTTTGACCCTGTCCTAAAATTACTCCTGTAATTTTTTCTCTCTGAAACTTTTTGTTGCGGCTGCACCCACAGATGACTTTTTAAGTTATATGCGTGTTGAGATGGCCATTCATTCATTGGCCACACAGTTTTGGAGAGAGGATACTTCGCAGGACCTGCAGAAGAGTGGTTTTCCATGTGGCTACCACTGGGGCACAGGTATCTCAGTGCTGCTGCATTATGCTGACAGCAGGGCATGGAGGTTGTCTGAAGACTCTGAATTGAATCACACCAACCTCCTGGTTTCCTTTGGTCTACACTGATGTCACAATCTATGCTTAGGCTTGTGGTGTCTATGCCCAGGCCAAGAGACTGACACAAAGGCTGCGGTGTTTATCCTAAGCCTAACCAGCTCCTGAACAGCCATGGGAAATTATTTCAATGAATTTCATTGTGGACATGCCTGCATGTCAGGGACGTGAAGCAGTGTTTGTGGTGGTGTATACGTTTATCAAGGAGGCTATTTTTGTTCCACTAAAGAGATTGCCCTCAGCCCCTCAGAAAAATACACTTGTTTTTTGCAGCATGCATTTCACTGCCATGGGCTACCGTGGGCTGCATGGTGATAGAATGAGGGACCTAGCTCACTTTCCAGTCCTAGAGTCAGCCTTTGGACATGCTGGGTGTGCAAAGTAGTCTTTATAACCTGCATCACCCACAATCTAATAACCAAACCAAACAGACAGACCAGATCTTGGAGCCTGTTACCTTAACTGCCATCAAGATAAGTCAGTTTACCTGCTACCACTGTCTGTAACAGTAGCATCTGCTCTTCCAAGTAGCAGACCCCTTTTCACATGCAGTACGCCTGCCAGCCCCATGACCACCTATTTGTGCTGAGGTGGCTGTCCAGCGATTTTTGCATGAAGTCTCCCTTCAACAGTTGCAGCATATATATTTGTTTCTCCAGGAGCAGCTGGAAATAGCACAGGCTACTTGCAAAGACTATCCAGATTGGCATCTGCAGCCAGCTCTGGACTTTGCTGCACTGTGTTTGATTTTCCAGCCAATATGTTTTCAATGTATCCTTCTTCTAGGTTGGTTCATTATTGTCTGGGCCCATATAAACTGTAGACCAGGTTAGGCCAGTTGTGTTTCACCTGCAGCTTTCACATGCTCCCAGAAATCACCTTGTTGTTTGTACCTCCCTGCTAAAACCTGTTCACTCAAAACCCTTCCAGCAGCAACCCTGACCTTCACCCCCAATGACGGTGGTCAGAGGGACTATCGCATGTGAACTATTTGAGATTCCAGGATATCTGGGGCAGCCTGCATCATTTGGTTCATTGTGCAGGTATGACCATAGTGGGAATTGTATATAAATATGTAAGCAAGAATTATCAAAAAACGAAAGCTATCTGCAATTAGCACCTACAGAACTTTTCAAATGATGTTATTAACCGTCGAAATAATGTGAGTGAATTTACATATTTAAAATCTGATCTAAGAGTTCATTAGCTATGCTGCAGAGAACAACCATGTCATATTATGCATGCAAAGAAGACAAGTGGCAAGTATCTGGCAGAACTATCAGTAGCTATTACAATAGCAAATGCAATGGAAATAGAAAGAAATTATCCATATGTTGCTCAGCAGAAATTAACAAGAGTATTGCATCCCACATGGCAATTGGCAAGCAGGGAAAGGCTGAAAAAGTGATGCATTTTACCATGTTTAAGGTGCAAGGTTTAGTATTACGAGCAAATTCTGTGCCAAGTAAACAACACAGAAATAAAGGGAGAAAAAAAAAAGACCAAACAGTAACAAGCCATGAGAAGGTGCTGTAATTACTGTAATTTAAACATCTGAAGATGACATTGCATCTTTGAGATATCCCAAAGTTAATTTTCAACTAGTGAAAAGCTGCAGAGAAAATAAATATGTACTATTTGCAATATTGTACAGATCATTCTGAAAAGGAAGAAAAAAATACCCAGACATAAGTATAGATGCTAGCTATTATTTTAGAAAGGTTTTTAAAAGCATTGCTCTGTGGTAATTTAATATTCTTATTCTTAATAATACTTGTGAAGGTTGGTTCTTAAAAAAACCCACAACTTTCACCCAAAAGGCGTGATTTTCCTGTCACATCCCACTCATTCGAGCTTCTGCTGTTCTGTGAAATAAAGAGAACAACTTTTCTCTCATTTGAATTATCCTGACAGGTGAAAAAGCCTCCCTTAGTTATGATTTACAATGCCAAAAAGGGGAAATGCTCATCTAATAAAGGCAGCACAGAGCTGAGATCATACATATTGGCTTTCTCATCTTCCATCACCAGTTTTTGTAGTACGTGTTGGAATGTGAATTTATTGTTTTTCCTTTTAAGCCATGGTAGCCACTATCGAGATGCGATCTTCATTTGGGGACCTCTTGAATCCACGAAGGATGATGCTGACAGAAGATGGCTGCTTCTGCTGTCATCCCTTTTTAGCTCAAAAGCTATCTCTAACAGAGACATATTTGTGATTCGTACATTTTCAGAGGGCAAAATGTATTCCCATCTACCAAATTATTCAATATTAAACACTGGGCCCAAGCTTATTTCCTTTATCTATCTAGTACATTGCTACAAAGACAGGTATAGTAAATATCTATCTTCCTTTTCATTAAAACTACTTCAGAATTTTTAACACCCACAAAGATTTGAGGAAAAATAATTAAAAACATTTAATTTTACCTTTATATTACATATGCAAATTTTTTTAAAAAAGCAGGTGCAGAATAAGTGCATTGACCCGTTTGTACACAGGCAAAAGCTCATCAGTAATTTTCAAATAATTTTTTCCTTTCTTGTTCTTAGCTTTTGTGAAAACTTTTACAAGTGCAGTATTTATTTAATCCAAGAGACTTTGTTTTCTTCCCATATTAAATTTTCACAACTAATCTTAAACAAAGGGTTGATCATTTAAGGATTCTAGTATTTGGAGAGATATTAAAGATTTCTCATGTGATGTCCTTCCGTATCTTATCCATTCTTTTTTAAAATCTTTTTATAAACCCTTAATTTTTTGCCTACATAGCAGACATGGCAATGTCAGAACCATCAATATCCATCACAATACCCAAAGTCTAATTGATTTCAAAACAGATGATTCATAAAATAGTAGATAAATTATTTTTCTATTTTCAAAAACAGGTTATGAGGATATTTGCTTCCCTTTGAATTACATATCCCTCTTCTCAGGTTATCTGAAAAGCAGGCAGCAATTTCTGCTTCTCCTCTGAGCAATGCTGCTTTCCTTGCCGCAGCAATTTGCTTGCTCACTCCTCTCCTGTGACCTTTGTTTCTGTCCCCTCTTTGATGTATAGATCTATCTCTTCTGCCGCTATACAGTAACTTGCACAACTGGTTTTTCATAGTCCTTAGGATATCCTGAAAACTTAAGTATAAAACAAACTACTAAATATAATACAAATTACCAAGTTTGTGTTCATCTTTTTGTGACCCTGTCTGCATATTAAGAAAATTCTATTTGGTATTTATAGGGGTGAAAGTGTAATAAATTATTTTTACAATGTATACTAACATTTGTATGGAAAACAGCACTAATGTTAGAATCAGGTGGTTTGGACTTTTTTCATCAAAACTCTGTTTTGTAAGGATTTGGGGTTTAGAAAAAATGATGCTTTTTTCTAAAACTGAAAACCCCAAAAGCAAATAAATATGTAGTTGTAGGTTTTTCCTGACATTTTTTTTAAGGAAAAAAAAAAAATGTATCTTGGACAAGAAAATACAGTAAAGGCAAAATTTTTTTCTATAAAAAATGTCAGCATTTTGGTATTGGAAGCAAATCCATATTTTCCATTCATCCCTGAGAACTGTCTCTTGGATAAGACTAGTCAAGGTTAAGGATTCATTTCTTGTCTGCCATTTCCTCACTCAATCTTTGCCCATACCTTGCTCTTAACTACACTCTGACAATATTTGGGAGGCTCACATAAACAGGGTCTGAATGGTAAAGTGAAGAAATAATGGAAACATTTGATACCTTTGATATTCAGCTGTCTGTATATCCTGCAAAGCTGTAGAAGGAATGACTGTGGAAAAGAAAATACACAGAAGACTGATGGAAACAAGTTTACAGGAGAAAGGACTTAGGTGGACTCAGGTGTTTGGGATGAGCCCCCTCCTTATTCTTTCAGAGGAGCTGTGAGGACATTTCATCTTCTTGCAGTCTGATTCCTGGGGATGCATGTATCTGCTAGACAAGAATTCTGTAATGTGCCTTTGCCTTGGCTATTTTGTTGCTGTCATCTGGAAATATGTGTGTGTTTTTAAAATGAAAGGGAGTCACAGGTCAGTATGAGAGTAAAAACAGTAGGTGGAATAAAATCTGCCTCTGAAATGTTCTAAAGTGTTTATCATCATTAGAGAGGTTTTATGTCAAAATTTTTAAATTCATAAGCTCTGAATTAAAAAAGAATAGAAAAAAAATCTAGAAAAGATTCTAGAAAAGTAGAAAGAAACTATTTATATTCTAGAAAGAATAGAAAAAAAAATAGCCTATGGCTATTATAAATCCAGATAGTCAAAGCATTTATTTTGTGTTTCTACTAGCATACATGCAATAAACAATAATGACACCACAGGTACAATTAATACTGCACTTAACAAAATAGGGTCCTTGGTGAGCTGAATAAAGAAGACATTAGAATTAGTGAGAATAAGCTTATGTTTTGTCTCTTAGGTACAACTGCATTTTCAGCCCCTTCAGTCACTTGCACAGAAACAGCTGACACCATGATAAATATGAAACCACAGTTTTGGTATATTTCTATTGCCATGTTCATAACTGCCAGCTTATTAATTATTTTTAAGGTATTTTAAAATGGACTGTAAAATAACCACAATTAATAAAAAAAATGTTTATTTCTGTTGTAGCCATGCTGATTTCAAGTTTGTGAAGAGAGGCTTGTAA
The DNA here is from genome assembly GCA_030323915.1 of Brotogeris chrysoptera. Taxonomy (NCBI): domain Eukaryota; kingdom Metazoa; phylum Chordata; class Aves; order Psittaciformes; family Psittacidae; genus Brotogeris; species Brotogeris chrysoptera. Next base: position 22,451 of record JARCZZ010001011.1, on the reverse strand, counting down.
ATGTGTGATAAACTACTGTGCTACTGAAAAGTAGGCAATCCTTCAGACACATAAGCCTTTCTTGAGTTCTACTTACAAACTTTTATTTACTTGTGCTCCAAGCCTATAAGACATGTCCTTCTAAGTATGAAAGATGTCCTTTATAATGCATCTCTCCAATCTTTTCCCTAGACCTTTTCTGCAGATATGTGATGTTGTCTTTGAGCTTTAAAAAACATTTCCCATTTAAATCAACATTCATCAGTGGTCTGGAATCCCTCTTTGCTGTGGGATTTTGTCTTTCATTTTTGGTTAGTGTTATGTACAGACAAAGAACAGAACAAGGACACCATTTTAGATTTATAAGGAAATAGTGTCAAAATGTTTAATGAAATTCACCAGTTCAATAAACTGGATTACATTTTAGTAGGACAAAAGATCAACGAAAGCCCATTTATATTCATTGCTTGAAGGCAGTACCAGCAACCACATAATGCATTCCCCATCTTTGGGCTCATTAGCTGTGCCTATTAGATTTGTTAGGTATCATAACATCCAGATGTTTCTGGACAGCTCAACTGACATTTTACCCAGGTACAGATTAAATACTAATGCATAGTGGGTGAAGAAGTACAATAACTAGTCTTGGCTTTGGAGCATTTTCAGCACTGTCAGGGTTTGGGGTTTGCTTTTTCCTCCCTTCATGTTCATCAGAATGTGTGTAAAAACAAGTAAATCACCTTTACAAAGCATGATTCTCGTGGAAGTAAGTGGTAGAGAGCAGTTTGCCTTTTCTGGGAAAAATTCACACCTAGGGTCCACATTATCCGACAAAAAAAGCTGCCAGCTTTTACCTGGAAACTCAGGTTGAGCTTTCATTTGAGCAGCTGAACATTTTTTGGTCCCTTCAAGGTTCCTTTTTGAAGTTATTTTAATGCAGGATGTGTGCTTTTAGACAGGTGATTTTGAATGATGACATGTTCATGCCATTCTTCAGTTGTAGGATTTGTAAGGAGTTTGGTAGTCCTCCCACCGTTCCACTCTGCTGAGTACCAAACATTCAGTTATGACAGATCTGCTCTTCCTTTACCTTCCAAAGTATCGTACTCAGTGAAAGGCTATGGGAAGTGAGATTTTTCCTACTGTAGAATAAGTGCCATACATAAGGTACATTTTAAATCTTAATGAATTTCTTTCCTGTTTCCTTTGAAATTTTCTATTGGAAGAACTCTGATCCTAAGTCAGAAATAGAAAGAGATTTTGCCTCTTCTGTATTCTGTGATATACTCTTCAACTTTCCTCTCTGGGACATATCTGCAATTGTTATACATCTATACGTTTTACTGAAAATAATGGAACTATTCCAGTTTACACCAACTATAGAATTAACCCATTAATTTTTTATAAGAATGGAGAATCAGTTAAGGCTAGTACAAGTGACAGAATCTGTTTATTAGTAACCTGTGGTTCTTGCAGCTCATTTTCAGTAGCAATTTCCTTCTGAATAGTCCAAAGGAAATATAAGGAAGATAGCAGAATGTGTCCTAGTAATTACTTCAGTGTTCTCCACAGTAAAGGTGATCCTGCCTGTTCTTTAATAGACAATATTTTGCTGTCAGACATGCCCCAAGGCATTTTTCTGAAAGACAAAGAATTGCAGCTCCCTCAGACCAAAAGAAAAGACCCAGGAAATTTGTAAGAGAGTTCAGGTGAATTTCCTAGAAATCTTGAGCCGTAATTACTGCATTTGCATAAATTTGTTGCCATGTGGGTTCTGCATAGACTTTTTTTCCTTGTCAGAGCCTGGGGAGTAAGCTTTGTTGTACTGATGAGTGCTGCTGTGCTCTGAAACTCAAATTTTATGAGACCATGTAAGTTAGAGATGAGATTTGGTGCATCATGTTTTAAGCATTTTACTGGGTGTCCATGGTCAGTATTGACAGTAAATGTCACCCAGGTGACTGCTTTGAATGACATTGTAAATCCACAGATGAACCAGAAGTAACATCTCAGTATGAGAAAATCAGTTGTGCAGCCCCAGCTAAAGCAAAATGAAGTCACCTCACTCCCTCAGAACAGTCAGACTGTTCTCAGGAATGAACAATGTGTTCAGCTAATCATCAGTCTGCTCATTGGGCCAATAAATGAATTTTGAGATCATCAGTAGTTCAGAGCTATAAGAGTAACCAAAGTAACTTTCATCTAATTTTGAAAGCTACTCAAATATCACAGTTTTGACACTTTTTCTCGAATGCTAACATTTTGGCTTTTCAGTCCATTGAGGAGAGATTTGCTTTGCTTTGCTTTGCTTTGTCGTTTTCCCCTACTAGGCAAGCAAATAGAGAATAAAAAAAATAATCCAATGGGGTTGAAAAAGAGAGCGGAGTGGAATATAGAATGGAAAACCTACAGAAAAAAAGAACAGTGATATGAAAACCAAATCTGAATATAAAAAGATACATTTTTTTAATCCATCCAGTGGTTTTTCTTCCAAATCATAACTGAACGTGTTTCTAAAATATAAATTGCAGCTCCAGTAGAAGTTATGGATATGATGCAGAAATAAATAGGCAATAGTCTTTGTGCTTTATATCATGTAATAAGAACCAAACTTTGTTATCATAGAGATTTTTTAATCTGTGACCCTGCAGAAAGTACATTAAAGATAACATTTGCCCCAACTTGACTCTGGGGGTACTTTTACCTGAAATACATAACAAAGGTTGTTTTTTTATCACTGTAAACTTCCTTGAAGCAGAACTGCCATAAGGTCAGTGTAACAGATTTTAGTCAAATAAACAAGATCTTTCCTTTTTTTTATTTGAGTTATTTTTGACACAGTAAATGAGAGCTGAAAAGTTTAAAAACGTGATGAAGTCTAGTTCTGACCTGGCTCACTGAAACAGGTTATATCATCCTGACAAAACGTTTTGCTCTCAGCCAGGTAAAACAACATTTCACCTGTCCTTGTTTTAACCACTAGAATTGCATTGATGATTGGTTTATTTTAAGTTTTCAAAAGAACAACTCCTTTCCTTAATAAATTATTCCAGATTTCCTTTTAGCTCATATATGGAAAGGCAAAAAAGGAAATAAAAGAAAAAAGTAACATGGATTATTATAGACATGCAATCAGTGAATGTGTTTTACAATAGGCCAATATTTCCAAATGCACCTCTGATCTGGTTCAGATAGTACTACAGACAGCAACACGTAGTGAATTTTATTTTTACCTATTCTCTTCTGACCACATTTAAGATCACTCTGTCCTTTGTTGTTCTAAAATCTTCTTGATGTTTTTTGACATTCTAAATCTCAAGCCTTTGGGGGGAGGAGGGGCAAAATGATAAAAGCTGACAAAATTTATTACACTGTGTTAATCATTTAAAATGTTTAATTAGCCACACTGTACCTGGTTAGATGTAAAATCTTCAGCATTATCTTAACCAATAGAAATTGTAGAGCAAAGTGACTTTAACACAGCATACAATTCCAGTTGCAGTGATTTTTTTTTGCTCCTTTTATAGAAATCAGCTGTCTCTAAATTCTACCTCCAAGTAACCATAGGAACAATGTCCACCGTAATTTCTTAAAGTGGAAGTGCAGGCAAAGTAATTTTATCTATACGAAAATATATGAACATAGTTATATCTGAATTATCATATATGATATTTCATATTTCATATCTAACATCCTTCTTACATTTTAATGTTCACTGTGCCTGAATGAAGAATTAGATCACTGACATTTTCTTCCACTGGTGATTGTGATGCATGAAATTGCAAGGGAGTTCAAGAATATTTTTATCTTTTTTAAATGGAAACTGATATTGGCCATGAAGCCTTTGAATCCTCATCACACAGGAGACAGCAAACTTCAGCATCTCCTCCAATTTTGCTTTCTTTGTATATCTTTATATTTGCAAATTTTCTGTCATCTGGGCTCATGGTGAAGGAAGAGCTTGGTCTAGTGATAAGAAACTCCTGGAAATGCAGTCCAGGTCTGTCCTTGAACCTGCACCTGATAATGTGTGAGGTCAGTTGTGCCATTTCAACTCTGACATCTGCTGGTTCTTCACTTTCCTCTTGTGATAGAAAGAGCCAGATGTACCCATGCCTCTCATAGCATCAGCAGTAGATGGGTTTTGTTTTACTTTCCTATCAGACAATTGGAGAGCATCATTCAGTAAACACAATGTTACAAAGATTCAGCCTGAAGATTCACCTAAATTGGCTCTCAATGGACAGAACCTTATCTTGCTTAGCCATAAGCTTTCTCTCAGGTCTCCTTTGGCTTCATTATTTCTCTCACAGTCCAATAATGTTTAGTGGATGGGGAAAAAAAACTGTTTCCCCACTGGACTTACAAGCTTCTTCTCATGTCCCTTTTTCCCTGTTCCTCTATTTAAATTCTCAATAATTCCTCTGAGCATCAAAGTACAGATTCTAGTACATAAGCCAAGGAGATCTTGATGAGTATTGATTTTTAGCCAGCAAATGTCACTTCTTAAATGCCCAAAGGCTGTTTAAAGTCAGACTTAGACAGAATGCTAGTAATGGCAGAAAAATCTGACCTAACTTACCTTAAAGTACTGTATCTAGTTACTGCTCCAGAAGTTAGCACAGACAAATGCATGGCAGGGTTGTTTTTTTTTTTTCAGAATCAAAAAAGGCTTTAAGAAACTTCACAGTTTTCTCCTCATAATGCATAGGCACTTGTGGCCTTCCCAAAAAACTGCAGCAATTTATTCTTTTGCAGCATACTGGCACCATATTCTGTTAAATTTCCCAACCATAAACTGATGTTTTTTTTGTTTTTTTTTCCTCTGCTTCTTTCCCAAACTGTCAGAGTGTTTACTTCCCCCAGTTACCAGTGAGACATATTACTTTGTTAGAACTGGCCTCCAAAAATTAAAACATTCTCATAACTGTAAACTCCTTGAATGCATTTGCAATAACATGCTACAATGGGATGGTCATAACTGAAGTGTTTCCAATTGTAAAAATATGGAATATTCCTACATGCTGGATTAGAATCCAGCATTAGAAAGACGTGTGTATCTTCCCCTCTACTCTTATTCAAAGCATAAAATCTAGAAAAGATAAAAAGAACTTGGGAAAAACTGAACCGGCACATATAAATGAGAAAGAATACTTCAGCTTAGAGAATATTTCTACAAAAGAAAGGAGGAAACATGGAATATTGCAAAACTGTGAGGTAGATCTGACGAGAGATGCACTGAGGTCACTAATTATCACAGCAGTAAGGGATGGCAGAGATCTTTTCCCCCTGTGGCAGCACCTGCAGCAGCACAGTATCCTTCTGGAGGCTGGCTTACACCATTGCAAACCAGCCCATTCATCCACCAGGATACTGTGAATAACCCAGAGCAGCATGGTAGGAAGCTGTGCTTTTCTTAGACTGTCTCAGCTGGGCAGCTGGACAGACCCTCACTACTAGGAATATCCCATTCTCTGTGCAGTTAGGCAGCAATATGGCAAAAGATTTAAGGGCAATAGAATGAATAGCTTACTTAAAAATATAGCATTCAAGTATTGGAACAACCATCAAAAAATAAGAAAAGATTGTTAACATTAGCTTTTATGCTAAAACTATCTACTGTCTGTCTCAGTGTCTGAATGGATTTCCACCTCACTGTTTTTTACATTAAGCTGGAGTCTCCCATTCTTTCCTAAGATGAGGTCTCTTTGCCTTGATCATCTGAGATGACTTTTCTCACCACTTTCACTTCCCAGAGGGTCAGAAAAAGCCATGGAAATCAAAGTAGGGTCCTTTTGTGCTTTAGGATTGTATGAACTCCTCCTGGAATAATGTTCTTCCATGTTTCTTGTGATCAGCCATGGGGAAACTTTCAAGAAGAATATCTTTATCTTCCAGGCATTGCTTTAAGGGTTAGCAAATATTTCTATTGAATACTGTAATTGGCACATTCATGGCTTCAGGTTGCTTTTCTCTGTAGTAGTATTCTGTTAATACACTTGTAAAAACTTGTTAACCACAAAGTTATCTCTGAAAACAAACAAAAATAAAGGAATGAGATGCTTAGCCTGAGTACTACTCCCATCCTGTTTGCAGGGAACTGTTTCTGGAGACTTCATCATGGTAATTTCATGACAGAAGGAACTGAAACCCCAGTGTGCAGGTCCCCAAAATTTTCACATCAGGGTGTCTGTGTCAGTATTATGTTTTGCAGAAAGCAAATGCAAGTCATAAAAACTTTTGTTTAGCCAAAATCCTAGATTCTTTGAAGTTTTTTTCTAAGCAGGAAAAGCAATTCACAGCAATTAGAAACCGTAAAGGATAAAATGTTTACCATTTCTCTCTCTTTTCCTTTCACAGCCTCATCTGTCACTTTACAGATTTCTCTGGTGGTAGGAGAGACAATATAATTTCTATGTGATTTTGTTTGGTTGTTTTGTTTTATTTTTTTTCCTTCCATCTTTCTCTATTATCATTTCAGTTTAAAGAGTGAAAGAAAGAGCAAAAGGCTGCCTGTGTACCACTTAAGTAACAGCTTCAATAACCATGTTTGTCTGGTTACTTTACACCTAGCTTCATTGGCCAGTCATTCTTCCTCCTGCCAGCATCTTCTCCTCCCATTTTATTAGAGACTAATGAAACAGTCATGACGGAACTGTTATTTGGAGTTGTTATGTCTTGAAGGATACAGACCTGAGATGACTAGTTCAAAGACAGCTACAAGTGTTGCAGCTCCGGCATCTTTGAAAGCTCCTTAGAGGGTACACGTGACATTTGATCCTCTTACTTTCTTTATGTGGGAGTTTTCATTACTAAAGCCACTTCTCTTTTATGTTTGAGCATGTGCTCTACAATACGCATATCCCCTAAGCCAAACAACCCTGCTGCATTTCCTCTCTAGAGGCAGGGAATTCTGTTTGCAAGGTGTCCTTATTCTTTGTGCTCTTTCTTCATTTACTGATTTAGTAACCTTCTCTCACTGCTGGTTGTACTATTCCCCCAGGGTTTTTTTTTTATCCACAGTGGAATAGGACTCTACAAAACAAATGTGAGGAATACAGAAGGCAGCAGGTATTGAGAACAAAAATTAAACAATTTTAATTTTAATTTTCTTCACTATGTTTTAATTAGTTATGCAAATGTATTTATTTGTTCATATTCATGTAGACAAACAAAAGAAGGGGAAACCAGACTAATTCTCTAGATGTTATTGATATAATTTATGGGAAAAAAAAAAAAGAGATCAGATTTTGTTTCATCAGCCAGTTAAAAGATACTTCTGTTCTTGAATATTTTTGACAAATGTAGAAGACCAGTTTATTCTTTTCTTTGAAGGGCTCTTATTTTCCATCTCCTTGGTTTAGGTAATGCTAGCAAGAGCCATTTGTTGCTGCCATTTATTCTTTTTCTTGCCTGCATGACAATTTTAATTTGAAGATGGATTTTTTCCTTCTATTCAAATAAAAGTTTATAATCAATTTTTTTTTTTTTTTTTTGCCAGAGGATATGTAACAATATCTAATTTGTATCACTTCTGCTATCTGTAACTGTACAGACAGTTTCAAATGGTTTTCCTCAACCCTATTTTTTAGGGGTTTGCCCATATTGTTACAAAACTACAGTATCCTAAAAGTTACAGTTTATTGATAATGAGCAAAACCGTTGGATTGACTTAATGAAATATTTCATTTAGCTTTTCTCATTGTTTTGTTTCAATATTTCATTCTTTAAATAAAAAAACCCCAAACAAACCACGTTCTTTTGAAATTAAAACACTTGAATTAAACCCAATCTTTTTGAGTGGAAATATATGTTAAAATGGTCTCATTTTAAACCTGGAAGTCTTTGTGCTAAAGTGGCAAAAATATTGAAGTGGGCTCTTTTCTTTGAATTGTATTGTGCATGCATCCCTACACAGAAAGAGACTGAATATAATCAATGTTCTGTTGCAGGACAGAGCCCTCTGTAAGGTGCCAAATGTTTTCACCACATTC
>JARCZZ010001009.1:43545-60106 GCA_030323915.1 Brotogeris chrysoptera | reverse complement strand
GGCAACCCATTCCAGTACCTCACCACCCTTACAGTAAAGAACTTCTTCCTTATATCCAATCTAAACTTCCCCTGTTTAATTTTGAACCCTGTTACCCCTTGTCCTCTCTCTACAGTCCCTAATGAAGAGGTCCCCCCCCCCAGCATCCTTATAGGCCCCCTTCAGATATTGGAAGGCTGCTAGGAGGTCTCCACACAGCTTTCCCTTCTAACCTGAACCTCTAACACAAGCGGTGAGGATTAGTTGCCAAGTCAGGAACTCTATAAATGGCGTGTTCCTGAACCACCACGACTCCATAGTAGTTGTGCTGCTCTTGACCAAAATGGGTTTGTGACCCTTATTTCATTGATCCATTTCTCTCAGGCAGGTTGATACTGAAAATTTTTATTCGGTAACAGTTGCAACTGTAGGTAAATTTTGAAACTATTTCCAAAAGCCTAGAAGGTAGTAGCTAGTTTGTGTTTATAAAAGCAAAATTGCTCTTGACAAACCTGATAGCCTTCTATGACATACTGACTAGCTTGGTGGATGAGAGGAGATGTAAGGCAGCAGGTAGGAGAATTTGGCTTGAACTTAGGACAGCTAAATGTATGTCATGAGTATTGTGTCTAAATTCCCATTTTAGTCAACTGAGAGCAATTCAAATATAGTTGTGTAGCGCTGATTGTGTAGTAGTCCATTTCTCCCTGAGCTCCTGTTGCTGCTCTGGAGGACATGAGTCTCCTACACTATCTTGCCTACATGCCTGTAATACCCTAAAGCATTTCTGATGGCATTGAATATCTATGATTGGGCAGCTGGATTGCTTCCTGAGTGCAGATCATGACAGAAGTCCAGAGACATTTAGCTGAGGCAGCACAGCTGGGTTGTGCTGGTTGGCCATACAGGATGAGGGGGTGAACCAGCTGCTTCCAAGCAAGATCTGGTTCCATGTAGAACGTCTTCAGGTGTCTGGGGCACCTGCATAGGCAGGACGGTTTGCCACAGGACATATGGAACATCCATATTTCCCTAGATGGGCAGCTGTAGCTCATCTGGGATACTCTAGGGCACCTCAGATATGTGGACAACCGGATCCTACTACCAGTATTACTCTCAGAGAGAGTGCTATTCACAGGCATACAGTTGGTTACACAATGAAAATTATCTTTCTTTTTTCTACTGTAATCCTTCTTCAGTTAGTGGTGTCTCTACAGGTAAAATTTGCAGGAGCACATGTCATCCTCCTGGGCATCTGAAAAATCTTTCCTTTGGCTCTTATGTACATGGTTACAGCTAGATTTTTCTATTCCCCACCAGCTGGCTGGAGACCTTCTAGGAAAGAGAAGAAGGAACAGAGAGCAGAGCAAAGTTGTGTATTTGTGGTATAAATTGTTGTGAATTGCCAGATGAAAAAACATACACTTTGGAAATGCAGGCAGGCCTGATGTTTGCTCACAAATGCCTCATGACTGAGCACATGGATAATAAGTGTCACTGTGCTGCCAGCCACTCAAATGGACACTGGGACTTAGGGTGGAAAGAAAAAGAATTAAAATGAAAATAATTAAAAAAGAGTCCCCCCCTCAAGAGAAGTCGTGGGGGAGCACAGCTGCAGAGCGTTGCTCTGGGGGGCAGAGTGTTCCCCTGCATCCTTCGCTGCCACATTGTGGTTTAATCTAGTCATTCACCTCACAGTGTTGGAGATTTGTACTTGTTTCTTTTTCCTCAGTTGCACATATATGGAGAAGACGCATGTAGCTGAAGTGCTGTTCTGTGGAGTACGCAAAAAATTCAGTAAATGAGCATCTCAAAGCCCTAACTATGAATGGAGAAATCAGTGAACTCATGTCTTACCTGCTCCCTTCTAGCCATCTCTATTTCATCTTCAAGGTATGATTTGCTACCTTTCATTTTAACTTCAGCTCTCATACTCAGCTAAGGAAATGAGAGTACAGATGCCTTTTAGTCTACTTAAGTGATATCTAAAGCTGCATTTTAAAGAAAAATACCCTATATTTTGCTCAGAACTGCTATAATGATTATATTTTAATCTAGAAAATTGCTTTCTGTCTTCATTTGCTCTGTGCTTTGACACTGTAGCAGTGAAGCAGTTTACATTACCAAATGCATAATGTTATTAAATACTTTTCCTTGGATTCTTTCTTTAAACTAAATTTTGCTTTTAATTTAATTCATTTTGCATTGATGTTTTGCAGTGGAAGATGTCTGGAAACCAGTTTTAGCACTACAGATACAATCTTTTTCTGGATGCTGTTACAGCATCTCCATGTCAGAAACATGGTTTCCCGAAAATACTTCAGGGATTTATGTCTGCTGTGCAAATGAGTGGAATGCTTCATGCCTGTGCAAGTGATACTGACACCCATAAGACTTTGCACAGTGCAGAAGATGTGCGCTCACAAACACACCACTGCTTGGGAAACTGGTAACAACCACATGCTCTTTGGTGTAACACCAGTAAGAATTTGTTTGTTTTTTCATTTTTGCAATTCACTTAATGTTTCCATTGTTTCAAATCTTTCACATAAGCTGTATTCAAATCCTCAGAGTCAAAAAAGCCCTCATTCACAACTCAAATAAAGGGATTTTTCTCTGAGGCTGTGCTCCTGTTATGGTAGAACGGAGTGAAAAAATGCATTGATACTTAACACCTGGAGCCACTCAGTGTTATTGCTGACCTTATCTTTTACAAATACATGCTGTGAAAACCCCTACTAGCTGCTTTTGTTCTTTGTTGGCATAAAAAAATGCTGCAGAGCTGTTTTACTTCCCTGCCATTTGTCATCTCCCACCTCCTTTCCACCCCCTGAAATCTATCCTTTTCTTGTCTGTCCAAACCAGTAAAATACCTATTCATCTCCTTTATCAAGGGCACTAGATTTTAAAATCAGCTTTTCCCTTCCTTCCTCTAGACCTGGTCAAAAAATAATAGCTTGATTTAATGGGGGGAGGGGAGAAAGCAAACTTCAAGAAAAAAAGCACCTTAGTCAGGTAGCAGCCCTTCTGGCAGCATCCCACCTTCTCAGGGAAAGCCAGTACCTACTTGACAGCATTAGATGCTCATCCTACAAAACCAGACTTGTTGGCTTACTGGAAACTCTAGCTGGAATTTGGGTATTTGTATGTGACTATAACTATCTTCTATTGTGTTAGTCTTTCTGAACTTGCTAGAGGAAGCCTATGGGGATCTTTGTGCCTTAAGTGAGATGGGGTGAATATAGGCCACACATTAGATATATTATTTGAGAAAGGAGCTGGTGTGTTGTATATTTCAGCAGTGCCTAACACCTTAAGTCCTGTACAAGACTAGAGGGAGGTTTGCAAGTGCTGAGGTAGCACAGATGACTGGAATACATAAAAGTGTTGACATGAACATACCACATTTCGGTTTTGAGATCTCTTTTAGGGTATATATGGCACAGTATCTAAGAAGAAATATTCGTCTCTCAATTTCAAAATGTTTTACACCACTGAAATGCAAAATGATTTTCCTAACCTCTCATTATATGCTTTTATATCCACACCCACTTGCATATTATACTCTTTACATATGTCTAAATCATGCTACTTTGAATAGATTTGGGATTTATATATAATATGACATGTATACACAAACAAAATTTTTGCTTTCAATCTGATTTCTGAAAACAGTTAGGTGGCTTATAGTGGAAGCTCAAACTTTCTCTTAGTATACTGATCTGTACGAGCACTTCTGCTTGTGATGAGCTGCTTGAGCTAGTTATTTAGATCTATTTTCAAATACATCAGGTATATTTTGCAAAGCTTTCTCTTCAGGAATTCTCTGCAAATGCAGCTGCTTTTCCCAGGGAAAAGTGTAAAATCTACTCAGATGTCCATAAAAATATCTTTGAATAGAGCTGAAGACACAGTGACATAAACCCTGACTGTAAGTAGTTAATTGCAAAATAACATGACAAGTGCCCTATCCAAGACTGCTTGCCAGCAAGTCCTTAGACAAGGGCAATATATAACTATTTTTCCTGGTACTGCAAATCAGTGGTTCCATCACTCAGTACCAGAGTACACTTCCTATTTTCACACAAAGCTAGTGTTAAAATGCGATAATGAGGTTGTTGGAAAGAGTCCTGTTGACTTCAATTGACTTTGGGTCACGTTCCTGGGCCCCAGACCAACAAAGCATTTCAAGGATACTTTTCATATGTTCAGATACATATTGTACTTTAAAGGATTTATTAGATTTAGGTTTCCAAAAGCTGTTCTATAACTCATGCTTATTTATGGTACATTACTGTTCCAGGGTTCTTGAGAATAAATTAAGTTTCAACTGATCAGGAAGCTCCATATATGCAGAAAAAAAAAGTTCTCATTGACTTGAAATCAAAGGCCAATAACATATCCCACTAAATAACTCTACTGACTGAATTCTTCACTCCGTAACTATTTCTTTTTTGCAGGCCTCTAAAAGGTCTTGTACAGTCTGTGTGTAAGGAAGGCTACCTAGGATTTGAGAACAGTAGACAACATCCAATAACCCTGTGGCAATTCTTCCATATGGTCATATGCCATAGAGTAAACCCACCAAAATGGCTGTCTCTCCATTTTGTGATAGTGATGGATTTCATTAAAAATCAACCAAAGTAAATTTAAATTTTGTGTGTTTACATTGATTATCCACAAAATGTAGTAAAACAGAATAGACCGTAACCCTAAGTTTCCTTGAAATTTGATCAGCTCCAGTTGCTAGTAATTTCAACTTAGCTTAATTTTTTTTCACTAGCTCAGTAGCATCAGACACAGAAAATAAGGACAGAGCAAAAATACATCTCTGCACTGATCAAGAAGTAAAATCCCTTAGGTAGCAGAGACCTGCCTCACTTCTGTTTTTAGTTATTAAGCTTAAAACTGAGAAATCTTGAGAATCTCATCCTTGTATTCAGTCAAGACATGAAAGCTGCAATCATCCCAAACCCATAAACATGTAAACACATGTGAGGTGAGATGCATTGTTCAGTGCATTCACAGAGTGCTTGGTAGTATATCAGATGTATCAAATAGATATGTAACATGATAGAATACATTTAGATTTAGACTCCCATTGTTTCCATCTTGGCTGTAAGGTAATAGTTTCATAAATCACTTCTCACTGATGGTTTTAGAATCATAGAATCATAAAATCAACTAGGTTGGAAAAGTCCTTTAAGATCTTAAAGTCCAACCATTACCCCAGGACTGCCAAGGCCACCACTAAACCATGTCTCTAAGGGCCTCATCTGTATGTTTGTAAATACTTCTAGGGAGCACCAGTTCCCTGGGCAGCCTGTTCCAATACCTGATCACCCTCTCGGTGAAGACATTTTTCCTAATATCCAGTTTAAACCTTCCCTGGTGCAGCTTGAGACCATTTCCTCTTGTCCTATCTCTTGTTATTTGAGAAAAGAGACTGGACACCTCTTCTCTTCACCATCCTTTCAGGTAGTTGTAGAGAGCAAAATTCTGTACGTGTGTTTGTGCTCTTAGTCAGCCATAGGGGAAAACCAAAATGGTGAAACTCCACAAAAAGATATTTTTTTCAGCCAAGAAATGAGGATATTCACTCTTGCACTAATATGTAAGAGCTCCTGTCCAACTTCTCTTTCAGGGGTTTGAATACACGCTGTCACCTACCTATTTGACTTTGCCAACTCAGCAGTGAGGCCCTTATTAGTCCATTCTATTCATCATTACTCTATTCTCTTCTTCCAGGGGATTTCAAGCATTTTATGTTATATTGCTATTGGATGAGAGAATATGAATTGCCTTCAAATTTCTTTTCTTCTTCAGGTGTCCTGTACATTAATCCCACACTTCAAATAGTGTGTTTTTTTGAAGGAACAGGTCACAGAGAGCCCCCTTTAACAGAAAACCAGACTGCAAGAAGACACAGAAGGCTTGACAACAATGAGGTGTGTGCTGCTAAGAGATATTGCACTGTGAGCAACCACATACAGTAACAGTCTGTCCTTGGCCCAATAAAATAAAATGCATTAACTTTGGTTGAAGGAATTCAGAGATACATCATGCTTAGACTGTGTTTTATCCTAATGCTTAAGGCATGAGAAAATGAGTTTAAATCCCCTTTAGCAGAAGAGGAATTCTACTCATATGGCTCAGAAATGCTGGAAGAACTTTCTGCTGCATTATGAAACAAGAACTAAAGGCAGTGTGATTGCACAGTTAGTCTCTGGATGAGCTTCAGTTGTCTCCATATAAGTTTCTGGCGCTATATCAAAAAGCTGTCTTAGTCCCAAACCTTGGCATCAGTTTTAAGTTTCACTTGTAAGTATTTGACTTGGAGCTGAGAGTTTCATTAAATGACATGGTACACAAACAGAAGCATAGGTGCTGCGCAGTGTTCTGATATAAATCAAAGCTCGATCCCAAGTCAAAACAATTCCCAGGGGTGGCAGGTAAGACATTATTCTTATTGATGACTATTAATTTTAGCCTGTTGCATTCATTTAAGGGCAAATGATGCCTTTAAATGTATGGTTTATGTGCATCTCATGCCTAGGCAAGCACACAGAAAAGCACAGTCAAGGAGCTGTTATTGATCGGAAGGTTAAATTTAAGGTACAGTCTTTTTCCTCCCAATGAAAAATGATTTTTTTCCAGAGCCTGACATCTTTTATTTTCTTATGTTATCCTTTAAGGACAGTGGGCTTAATTCTGAAAACACTAAAGCAGGTGTAAAAGGGAAATAATTTAATGGGGCTGAAGTTTCTTTCACTTCACATCAAAGCCTATATTTTTTCTGAAGGTCTTGCTGTCAGTTTCACATTCAATTGAACATGTGTAGTCTTTGAAATATAAAGGAGCTGAGGAAAGCTTTTAAGCAAATCCAGAAATTAGTGAAAGGGTCATTAGACTGCATCTGCATTCAGAAATCTTTTTTTTTTGTTTTTTTGTTTTTTGAAGATAAATTCTAAATTACTAAAATTAATACAAGATGTTCACAGGCTTCTCTAGTCACAACATAATGAGTCATACATTAGCAACTTGGTTGTTGTGTCTAACTTAACTGCCCTTCATTACTGTGGCACTGTTATTGCATGTAATTGTAAGAAAACACACAGATTGGCACCAGTATTCACCAAAGGTGAGAGTTGCATCTGATCAGCCATATACGCTTCAAATAGCATAATTGTTGCCCTTGGGTTACTTTAACCGTGACACTTTCGTGTATATATAAAATATGCCCAACTGCCTTCTCACTTCTGTGTGACTTGTAAGTAATTTCAGTGTTAGATTAGACTTTATGTGTAAATGCACCAGATTTAAATGTTAAGTTAACCCTTTGAGAAGTGCATGGGGAGAGGAATGGGTGGTGGCTTACTACTGCCTGATTTATTTTATATTCCCTGATGAAGGGAATTATACAGCAGTTTTTAGTGGTAACTGAGAGAGGGGGTTGTAAAAGTAATGTGAATTTGGCAGCTCCTGTTGGGGAGGAGCAAAATGGACTAAGATGACTGAAAAGGGTCTGGCTCAGACTTTTCCAGCAGACAACCTGAATGTTGCTGCCCCAGGGATGAGTGATAAACACACTGATTTTTACTCAGTGCCAAATATAACACACAGGCATTGTTCAGGAAACACTTGAATCTCTGAGATGGGCAGTCATGATCAAGATCTGCTCCTTTTTGCCCTTGTACCCTTTGCCCTGCGCCAGGCATAGGCACTGAACCCCAGTAGCAGACATAAGACCCCCACGCTGCAAAGGAAAGAGGAATGGGGAGCAAGCCAGGCTCCAGGCTTCTTTCCTAGGACTGCCAGGATGACCATGCAACTTCTCCCTCCATGGTGGGAGCAGAAGAGCATGTGGGTAAACAGCCACTATCACAGCACGGGTTGCACTGCATGTTAACAATAACAACACTCTGGCTTCACCCTAGTGCACTGAGTGTCTCCTACAGGCTAGTATGCAAGGTCTGCTCTGCCGGTGCTGTGGAGTGGAGGCCACCTGGCCATAGAGGCACACCAAGTGCTGAGACATCCACCCACAAGCATCTCTTATTCTCACTTGTCTAACTTTCTTGCCACAGCCAGACCTGGGTGTGAATATGGAGGGAAGAAAGAAAAAGCCCAGTGAATGAAATATTAGGTACTGAAAAGGAAAGCTACATGGATGCTGGAACTCATGATGGATTGAAATACTGAGGCCAGGAAACAGAGATGGAAGATGGCAGTCCTATTAACTGATGCTAAAACCTACTCAAGGAAGAAACAGCGTTTGAAAACTGTGAGGTATTGTGATTTTATTGGATGTGAAATGTGAGACAAAGGAAGGAGAGACCAGAACAAAGTTTTTGTAAGCATTTAAGTGTATAATTTGTCATGCTGAAGCTCTGAAAGTTAGCCACAGCTTGCTTGATGCTAATAACACACTTTGTTAAACACCAAAGTGCAATTGCCTCACTGAGATGCTCTGATGCGTTATGTCCTAATCATGCCAGTGTTTCTCCATTGCACAGTGGAGAAGTGAGTAGCGTGCATCAGTTTTCAGACTGGTGTTTTGTTGACTATATAGCCTTACAGAAATGTCCAAAAATGAGCGCAGAGAAATTTACTTTCCCTGTGTGTAATGGGTCACTATGGTAACTCGTTACTGACTTACTGCAGTAGCCCTCTGTTGTAGGAAATCCAACAAGCTCACATTCATCTGTTGTCATCAATATAAAAAATTATTCTTGAGACTGAATCTGCCAAACATGTTAGCAAGTCTTGACCAATGCAAAAACCTGTTAATTTGTGCACCTCTGGCTCTTCAGGTGCAGGGAACTGCAAAAAAGGTATTTATTGCTTTAGACATTACACAGGTTTAGCAGTTGTTTTCTTTCTTTCATCTGCGTGCTGCACTTGACTGCATGTATCTGCTGCACTGTGGGAATGTGAGCTTCAGAAAAACAGAACAAGTTTTAAAGAACCATGTGAAACATCTTTCCTTGGACAATTCACAACACAAATATATGGAAATATGAAAACTATAATAATGGAGCTAATTTTGTAACAAGTATCAAACTAATAACTCAGGTTTGGGGCTTTGCTCTGCTGGATGTTTTCTCTGTATCTGTAAAGTTTAATGCAACTTACATATACATGTGTTAACAGTTTAGATCTTCAAATAGTTTTCTGCTATGAGGTAGTTTGCTTGGGGGAATAATCTCAGTATAACATCATATGACAGACAAAAGATAACAGCTGTTTCATGAAGCTGATTTTTATTGCCTTTTTCTCCATATATCAAAATTAAAAGCAATTTGACTAGAAAGAGTAGATCTGCTAATTGCCCCTCAATATGTCATCTATTTTCTCAGATCAAAATAAGTGTGATTATTTTTAGTAAGAGAAATGTGAATATGGGCCCATAATAGTGACAGCAAGTGGGACATAAGTTTAGGGGTAGTTACAGGTCATTTATAAATGTCCTAAATTTCAGGCTGTGGCCAGTCTCCTATTGGGTCAAAGTACACAAATGTATCTTTGAAAGTTAGAGCAGATATGGAAGGAATTGGGAAGTAACTAAAAAGCTCTTGAACCTGGGCTTTCAAACTTCCATTTGACCTTCCTTTCTTGGGATGAGGCAAAGTCCTGGTCATGCAGTAGAGCACCACACTCAAGTTAGTTTAGGTGGGCACATCTACACAACACCACAAATAGGTCCTACCTCAGCTCCCAGATACACTACAGCAAGGGGACTTCTGTGGCCCCTATCCAGTGGGTCCATACAGCTCCTACCTGCAGAGCTGGAACATTCAGTCCTTCCTTGGAGATCCCTCAAGGTGGTCTCAGTGTGTCGAGCCCTGCCCATGTGAGTGGGGATCCAAGGACAGACTCTGGGACCTTCCTAGTGGAATCTATACCTAACCTCCTTCCATGCACCAAAGACAAGTATCTGATTAGTATAGAAACTCTCCTTGTTCAAGATGAGGTTTAATTCCCTTTCCATACTTGTTTTTAAATATTCAGGAACGTCCTTTGCATAGTTGGTGCTCGATGCCCATGAAGCTTTACCATTCAATTGCCTTTAAAGTTCTTAACATCTGCATAAGTATCGCAAGGGCTTTCGCTTCCAACAGAGACTAACAAAGTAATTTGTCTGCTACAGTGCACAGCAATAAATGCTGCAAAACCCAATGCAACATTATTTTGGCTGACCCTTAAATGCAGAGACTGTCTCTGCTTTATAACAGATGAAAAGCGAATTGTCTGAAATAAATGACTTGCAGGAAAAGGTTTGGAACAGATCAGACCATTTGTGGCAGCCTTCATCCTGAGGGATATCTGCCAGTTGTCTAACAGACAATGTGCTTTTAGAAAGCAAAAAATATTTGGCAGGAAGCCTCAAGTTACAAGCTCTGAGCTAAAAAGCATTCCAATAGCAGAAAAAACATTGAAACAAAACTTGTGAATTAATTATAGCAAGAAAAGAAGGCTACAGATGTAAAGCTTTCTCTCCTACCAGTGTGTTACAGAATACAATAGTGGAAGACTCTTTAGACTCAGTTGGGGAAGGGATTGTCTTTTTATTCTGTGTCTGTGCATAACTGGCAGAGTGGGGTTTAATCCATAGTACATTCTCCTAGGTCGCATCTAGACTCATCTGCCAGGAAGCCCTACAGGATCCTAGCCCTCTTATTTTCCAGGTCAAGGTACTGGTAGACTCATTTTAAAAATCTTCTGACTTAATTTCCAGGACTTCTTTTTCCTGGAAATGTAGGTGGAAGGAGGAGAGTGTTGAAGAACAAAGTTGATGAGCCCTGGACATGTCTATGCACCATGGATTAACGTACACACAGTTGGTACTGCAATACAGACAAAAAAACTAATACAGAGTTAGAAAAGTGTGAGATTCCATGACGGTTATAGAAAAAGCATTAAATAGTGAAAATTTCAGAAATATAAAAAAGCTACTCTGGAATTTCAGGAAATGTCAGTCTGTGGAAGAGGATGGAAGGTAAGCTGCGCATTTTGTCAGGGCTTGTAAACTTTGTTCAGGAATAGGACAGTGGTAGGACACACACATTGCTACAGCAAACAGAAGGCAGATGGACCCTGCATGCCAGACATGAAATCTGGAGACATCTGTAGACTGAAGGCAGATGGCAGGTGTCATATGCCTTCTCAGAAGGAGTCTAGGGAGCCAGAGCCATGGCTTAGAAGAAACTTCTGTAGCACAGGCACAAAACCCTACTTATGGAGTAATTCTGAGTAGCACAATGTCAAATACAGGGCAGCAATGCCCTACCTTGGCCTCTTGGATCTGGTATTATTTAAGATTTCCAGTAATGATCTGGGCAATGAAAGATAACATACTTATTAAGTCTACAGGTGGCACCAATCAGTGAGGGATAGTACATGTAGGGAAGGGCAGGGCAGACTGAAATTTTATTTTGGATCTTAGGAGTCACTGTATGCATAAGGGAATCATCATACCATGGTTGCTATAGCCCCTTGTACTCTGGAAAATAACAGGGATTTGCGAGGCAAGGGACTTAGAGACAGCATATGCACTTAAAGTCACCTTGTAAGGGCTTGGTCATATAAAAGGGATTTAGCAAAGCAATGTGCAAGTATATCATAAACTAGTGTGTGCATATGGAGACTACTAGCTCAGACGTGACCTGCAAGGACTTCCACAGCCCTCCAGCACTTCTGATATTTTTTTTTTTTTTAAATTATTTATTTTATTGTTTAACTTGCTATATTGTGCTCTAATTTACTTCCAGAACAATGGAAAAAAGGGCTACCTGCCTGAGTTCACTCTTATTTTTATGTCTTCTGAGAATGTCTAGAAAGCAATGAAATCAATGCTTTAATACATGTGGAAATTTATGAAAACAACAGGATTTCATTTCCTGATATAATTGCTGAACTGATTTGCATATGCAGCAAACTGCTCTGATATTCTTAGTGGCAATAATAAAGTAGTGTCTACAGTAATTTAGCAGCTGTTCACAGCTATTCCAAGTAGATGTAAAAGGTTACCACTTTGATTTAAAAGATTCATTCAAACTCTTCTTTCACTTTGCAGGTCTAATGGAAGACGAAAGGTTCAAGGTAATGAGAAGAAAGCCCATTTGAATCCAGGATTCTTTCCACATTATTTCTTTTCCAGAGGCTTTTTTTTTTTTTTTTTTTTTTAAATGTCTTTAAGACATTCTGCTAAGGGATTATTTTTTTTCCCCCTCTCTCCTTTTTTCTTCCTTTTCCTCTTCTTCTTCTTTTTTTTTTTTTTAATTTTTTCCTGGCAGAGCTATGCCATGTTGATAAATATCGATGAATGAAGTATTTAAGTTCCATACTTCTTGCTAGATCAGGACATACTTTTCCTGAATGCATTATAATGTGAAGCTGAGGGCATGATTTATGATAATACAGTGAGTCATACTGAAGGCAAATAAGAGGGGAAGTTAGTTAATGACACCTCTCTCCAGACTTGTCTGGGTTTGCTCTCCGATGAACGGTTAAAATCCCTGTGGTGAGAGCTATGTGAAATGCTTCTGGCAAGACTCCATTAAAGATTTTGTGGCTTTTCTAAATTTTAGCCCATGGTTATCAAAGCATAGAGGACTCCTCACACAAGTGACAGGCAGGAAATCTCCTTCCAAGAACCTCCTCTCTCATCACAGCAGAAACATAAGCCATTTATCTCCATTTCTATGGCTGAAGCATAAAAAGGGGAAAATACTGCCAGAGAAGAGTGTGGTAGCAGCTAGAACTATAAAAGGAACCACGGAATCACAGAATCATAGAAAGGTTGAGGTTGGAACCACCGGGGGTCATCTAGTCCTGCTCAAGCAGGGTCACCTAGAGCACATTACTCAGGATTGTGTCAAAATGGCCCTTCAATGTCTCCAGGGAGGGAGGCTCCACAACCTCTCTGTTGTGGAGAAACATATTTCAATGCACAGTCACCCTCACAGTGAAGAAGTTCTTCCTTATGTTCAAGTGGAACTTCCTGTGCTTTAGATTTTCCTGGAGGCACCAGTAGCGATCCTCTTTACTGGTGCATCAGCAGGATGCTCATTTGGTGCAGCGGCAGCTTCTTCCTTAGCCCCCTGCAGGGCTGCGGTGGCAGTTCTGGGTGGGGTTTTGGAGGAAGCCTCTTGCTTTTAATTGTCCTCTTCCTCCTTTTTGTGATGTTGTTTTCGTTTGGGTTTTTTTGGGGGGGAGCAGTTTGTTCGTTTGTGGGGGATTTTGTTTGTTTATTTGTTTATTTTTGTTACTAGCTCTCAGCTCCCTGGATTAATGCACTGCTCCTTTTCTGCATGCACTATGGGGTATGCTTGTGGCCTCTGCACAGTCTGGGCCTGGAGCAAGCAGTGCAGCTCCTTCTCAGCTTCCCTGACATCTTTCAGCTACTGACAGTGTCCCACAGCTCAAATGTGTGTGGTATAAAACCCTTTATTGATACAGTCTGAATACACAGATTGATTTACAGGGACACTCAGAAGCCATGCCCGGTGTGTGGCTGCCATGGGCAGGAACATCCCCCTGGGCCTCCTGGGAGCAGGGACTACCTCAGGGCCAGCATCCCAAAGGCCTTTCTCCAAAGGATGTTGGGTGAAGGGGCAGCAGCAGCAGAGCTGCGGTGGGCAGGGCTGTGGGGGTCCCGTCACCTCTGTGTCATAGTGCCAGCACCCGCCAGTGCAGCATCACAATGCTCTGGGGCAGTATAAGGCAGCATCCTCCCATGTCCCACTGCCAGAGTGCCCAGTGCTGCCACCAGGACGGAGCTGGCAGCCTGAAAGCACCCAAGAGGAATTCCTTGAAGTACCAGTGGAATTACTTGGAGGGGCTGAGAAGACTGCCCGAAGCTGCTGGAGGTTCACTGCTGCAATTTCAGCTCCTGGAGGGGCCATACTTACAGCTCATCGGATGGATGGAAATCCTGCTTTTGTCTTCGAAAAGATAGCCATTTTCATCTTCTGGGGAGATAGTGTAGTGTAACCATAAGAAATAGGATTGACAGATGGCCCAGTGCCCTCCCCCCGTGCTTTGGAGCTCCCACTGCCAGGCACAGGAAGG
The DNA here is from genome assembly GCA_030323915.1 of Brotogeris chrysoptera. Lineage (NCBI taxonomy): Eukaryota > Metazoa > Chordata > Aves > Psittaciformes > Psittacidae > Brotogeris > Brotogeris chrysoptera. Next base: position 46,054 of record JARCZZ010001009.1, on the reverse strand, counting down.
ATTCTTGCCCCCATGGTTGATCATGCCAGTGGCATTTTGCTACTCCTGGAAGCCCCTGAGATGGCTCCAGGTGACGGCAGAAAAAGCAGTGCCAGTGTCTCCTTAGAGCCATAACCAGCCTGTGGACCAGGAGCAGGTCTTGCTCATATGCTCAGGGAGTAGCCAATCGACAGCACTAGGGTCAGGAAGGAATTTTCCCCCAGGGCAGACTGGCACTGGTCCCTGGGGGTTTTTTGCCTTCCTCTGAGCACTGAGCATGACCACTTGTCAGGGCTCCTTGGTCCATTCTGGCTTGGTTACCACCTGGTGCTCATGCTCCACAGAGGTGGCCCCTCGTGTCTGGCAGCTGGGTGGGGGGAAGGGCTTTTTTCTCCTCAGGGTGGACTAGCAAGCATCTCTGGGGTTTTTTGCCTTCCTCTGCAGCCAAGCACAGACTCTTCATAGGGCTCCTTTGGGTTATTGCGGCCCAAATGCACCTGCCTGTGCTCCACGCAGGTCGTCCTAGTGCCCCGCATCTGGGGGGAGGCAGCCTTCTACCTCTGGTGGCCCTAGAGTGGCCCCAGGGCTTGCTGCTTGTCCTCTGCAGCATTGAGCACCACCCCTTGTCAGGTCTTTCCCTGCCCACTCTGGCTGGGTTCTTGAAGTGCTCTCACACCACCAGGGCACCACTCAGAAAGACTCAGAAAAAGCAAATATAATCTAAGCTCAACTAGTCTGAAATTAACTGAACTAATCTAAACTAAACTAAACTAAACTAAACTAAAATAACTTTATAAATAAATAAAATACTCTTTCCACCTGTAAGCTTTCTGATTTGTGTCTTTAAAAGCACTTTTGGTGCTTAAAAACCCCTTGGCATTTCAGGTAAGTCATGATGTCATCATTACACAACTCATTGTGAGTGCAAGGAATAGAATGGAGTGGAATGGAATGGAACAGAGCAGCTATGATATGTTATGCATATAGTTCTGCATGACAATCTCTGATGTAGGTCTAAGGGGCAATCTACAGTGCAGGTCTCAAGGGGGGCTGGTCCCAGGCATTGAGGCTTATGAGAACCCTCTGGACCCTGACAGTAGACCTGCACTCCTCATATACTCTCCTTTAGACATGTATGGGGTGCCACTGGTGTGAAAATATTGGGCCAGATGGACTGCTGCTGGAGTGACGTCATTCTCAGGCTCTTGTGTTTTGTTATGTTTCTCCAAGAGAAAGATCTCAGACATTTTTAAAACCAGTATTTGGGGGAGGGGTGGGGTTGGAAGTGGGTGGAAATCACAAGGACATGAGCAGGTATTGCCCGCATAAAAAAGATTTACAACCATGTAGTTCAGGAGCACATCCTGCTTCAGGCTGAGGGCTTGATCTTTGAGCCTCACTGATGTCAGAGATGTGTCTTTTTGTATCCTGCCAAAACCCAAATAAACTGGATGAACACAGAAGTTTCAAAAACCAGCTTACATGTGTTTTTCGCAAATCTGTTCAGATGTACAAATCATCCAGAGACAATCTACATCTCACACCCCCATCAGAAGGCACAGGCCTCCTTCCCACAGCAATGGAGCCAATGCCTGTGATAGGACATGGTCCCCATTCAATCCATTCCTCTATGGATATAGTAGAGGGCTGGGAAGAAATGTTATCCGGTATTTCCTCAGCATGTACTCTTAGGAAAAGAAGGAAGTACTGAGAAAAAAATTGGAAGTTGGGAGAGACCTACAATGATCATCAAGTCCAATTGGTTGACCACTTCGAGGCTGGCCAGAAGTTAAAGCATGTTATTAAGGGTGTTGTCCAAATGCCTCTGAAACACTGATGGGCACAGGGCATTGGTCACCTCTCTAGGAAGCCTTTTCCAGTTTTTGGCTGCCCTCTAGGTAAGAAAATGCTTCCTAATGTCTACTCTAAGCCTCCCCGGATGCAACTCTGAACCATTCCCACACGTCCTGTCAATAGATCCCAGAGAGAAGAGATCAGAACCTCTTTCTCCATTTCACCTCCTTGGGAAGAGCTGTAGAGAGCAATGACGTCACCCCTCAGCCTCCTTTCCTCTGAACTAGACAAACCCAGTGTCCTCATCCGCTCCTCAAAGGAGCCTTAACTGAGGCTCCTGGATGCAGTGTTACCTGCATGGTAACTGGTGCTGAAGGCTCCTCTTTGGAGCTGCTTATCTCGGCAAAATCATCCCTTTCCAGGGACTGAGATGAGGCTGACTGGGCTGTAGTTCCCAGGGTACTCTTTCTTCCAGTCCTCAGGCTCCTCTCCTGATTGCCATGACCTTTCAAACATGATCAACACTGGCCTTGCAATGATGTCCACCAGCTCCCAAGCACTCATAGGTGCATCCCAGCAGGGCCCATGGGCTTATGGATGGCAAGTTTGTCTAAGTGTTCCCTAACCCAATCCTTCTCAACCAAGGGAAAGTGTGGAACCATTTCTTGCTGAGAATGGACATGTGAGCAATCCAGGCAGCTACTTGACATTTGTATAGTAGTGAGCCAAAGGCTTT
>JARCZZ010001009.1:21884-43445 GCA_030323915.1 Brotogeris chrysoptera | reverse complement strand
CTAACACTAAGCTAAAAGATGTATCCAATTAGATATTGCTAAATGCTCCAGTGTTCTGAGGCTTTGTCTATAAAAGATGCTGCTTGCCTTTAATAAATTGTCAATTCTTGATCATATTGGTCAGAGTTCGTTGTCCTGGAACCCCTGCAGGAAAGACTTCCTTTCTCTAGATCTCCTCCATGGTCACCTGCATCAGGGATTCCTCAGGGTTGGCATTTGAAGACTGAAGTAAAGGAAGCATTCAATATACCTGGCTTTTCTCTGTCCCCTCATCCCAAGAGGCCTGTCCCTGCTTCCTCCTCCTGTATATTTCCTGCTCATGTTTGAGTTTTGACAGGAGTTTCTTGTTCACCCATGTAGGTCTCCTGCCCCCTTTGCTTGATTTCTTACCCATGGGAATGCACCATTCTTAAGCCTAGAGGAAGTGATCCTTGATTATTAACCAGTTGTTTTGGAACCCTCTTCCTTATAGGGCCTGTTCCAACGGGATTCTTCCCAGAAGGAAAAGAGCAATCACTAGAAACCCCTGGAGATGTGGGTTTCTTTAGTGGAGGAAAGATTTCGGTTAAGAACACAGCCAGTCCCTAAGATTCCCCAAATTAGTTCCTGAGTCTGCTAAAGGCTTCTTGTATAACACTGGAAGACGCCCTGAAGTCCAGACCATATTAAGTTTCTCAATTTCTCATTCATTATGAGAATCTCAGAAGGGGCATTTTACTCTTCATGTTTAATTTTCAATATCTGTCAGATCGAGAGCAGCTAATCCTGCCTGCTTCCACAGGAATGTCTTGCAGTTAATGTCTTACATTTCTGTGAAGTGCTTAGATATGACAAGGAGAGTTATTACACATAGGCAAAGAGAGAAAACATTGGAGTCACCTCAGTCATTCAACAGCTAAATATGTCCCACAGATCTTACTGCTATGTACATTAATACTTCTGGAGTAAAATCTGCCTTTGCTGAGCACAGTGCATGTGACAGAGATGCGAGTTCATGAAGTTCACTCTTCAAACACACAATTTTCACTATTGGGTCTCTAATAATCTGCTGTCCGAAATCTGCTGGCAATTTCTCATTTAAAGAGTTTAATTGATTCAATCAAGTTAAAAGCAATCATGTTTACTTCTCTTCCAAACCAAGTTATTCCTCCTTAATTTTCTTTCTATCAGCTAAGCCAATAGACTGCAGTCTTATTTAAGCATTTCACAGGGAATCAAACTTTGCTTTCTGCCTTCTGTTCCACTGGCCTTTCAGGAATTAATAGTGGAGAAGAGCGTATACCAGGTGGTCCCCATGGAGAGAACCACAAAAACAGACTAAGAGGGCACAGTGTGTGTGGTCTGGAAAGGGCACAAACGAGATTTCTGTGACAATGGGCACGAAAAGGGAGTAAGTAGAATCAGGGCAAGAGACGGGAATTTAGGACTGGAGTAGGAGATCTGTGTCCTTCATATGGACAAAGATCATGGGCAGAAGAACACAGTTGTTGCATAAAAAAACGTGGTTTGAAAGGGAAATCTGCTGATGGGTGAAATAACTCCTATCAACAGTAGTAGGAGCTGGGCATAAGGGTTCCATTCACAACATCCTGGGGTTCTGGATACCTCCCTTTCGAGTTCAGGGTGAGACCTGAGAACTTGTAGAGATTCAATAGTTAGAAGCACTGTTTCTGATGGAAAATTTAACAAATTTTTCTTGGCTACATTAGTTTCAGAAAAACAGTGTGTGCCTGAAAAGACTTTTTCAAAGCTGTGAGGCTTCACCTTTTTGCATGGACCTGTAATACACAAAATTCATCCGCAGATCTGTTGGTTAATGTGAGTTTTCATAGATTTGCAGTTCCTCACAGCGCATTGCTGCTGGCCTCTCTGAGGACTGCAAAGGTTTTTTCACTAATGAAGAATATCATTCCGGGAAGAAAAAGGATATCTCAAATTAGTGGGGTTGCTTACTGCTTTTCCCCCAGGCCTCTTTGTGGATCAGACACATCCATGAAAACTGGGTGTTTTAGCTTTTAGCCAGGTGAGTAGGTTGCAGAGTCACATGCTGATTATGTCTTTAGCTGAGCAATAGATATTGCCTGTGTTTCTCAGCTTCAGGTCACGCACATAAACGTTCTGAAACTTTTAAGGTGATGTAGATTTATAGGCATTGTGAGACTAATACTTTCCTTGCACTTCCTCTGATGTTCCTAAGCCACAGCTTTCCTTTTTTCACAAAAATTATATCTTTTCAATGGAAATTTATTTGAACCTTTTCAATCAACTTCACATTCAGTGGAACTTGGTCCCAATGATCCCTGAATTATCAATGTAGTCTTCATGCGAAGTGTTTTATTTGTTGGAAGCTCTTTTCTCACCGTAAACTGTTTCATTCCAGCCAGCAGATTTCTGGAGCGTAACTTATCTCCAGAAACATCAGTTTTGTCTATAACAAAACAGATTTGTTGGAGAGAGGATGTATTGCTACACTGAAATATATGGCATGGACAAAATGATCTTTCTTCTAATATGTCTCTTTATATAACCAGCGTTGGCATGACAACCGTGGAACAGAGTTGCCTCTTCAGTAGCAGACGCATAACTAAGGGCCTTTGTCCTACTGACAAACATGTCTGCAATTCTCTGTCTCTCAACAACAGAAAACACAAATACCAACCCACTCAATTTATTCCTACTCCCAGAACTTTCTACGTAAATAGCACATTACTTATAAACAAGGTAAATTTTTTATTCTGCTAGTCCTTTGCATTTCACAGCCAAAGCAGCTTTGCAGGCTACGTGTGGATACAGAAGCAGCAATGGAGAGAGCAGCAGATACCCCAATGCACAGCACTGACTGGGTTAGGGAATCTACCATTCCTTTAGATCCCCAATGATACTAGTCCAATTTCAGGTGATACCTTGTAGTGAGAATGTGAATAAAACCATAGGTGTACTAAATTATAGAATAAAAGACTAGTTAATTTATTTCCTTATCTCAAGGAATGAACTTATGCCTGGCACTCTCATACCTTGTGTCTTAGTTGCGTCACTATAAGGCAGGGGACAATATACATTCCTTACTCTCATAGCTACTATAATCAATATTTTACTGATGTTTGTGAGATGTTTCTCCCATGAAAACAAGCTCAAAGTGGAAACAGCATTAGCCAGTGACAAAGAGAGAACAGGAAATGAGCTTATGTGGGAGAAATGGTGTGTTTATAAACTTATCGCTTTTAGATTTCTGGTAGACTCACTTTAGTAGCTACCATTCTGTCTGAACTTGACAGGGTCTCACAAATTCCCTTGGACATCACAGCCTACATCAGGATAAGCACATGTACACTGGATACAATTTTAAAGGTTAGGCAACACCAGAGTCAGAAAGAAAACAGTCAACAGCTGAATATCACTACATACTCCCAAGAAAATAACATTCAATACCTGAAAATGAGACCAGTAATCTTTGGGAGCTTTGTTCTAATCTACCTCTGACTATAAAAAAATCACAGAAGCATGAAAACGTAGAAAATGCAGCTGAGAAACTACTTTTTCCTGTTATTTTGCAATTGTCCAGTGTTGCAGTGGATACCAGTGCAATATTCAGCTCTGTCCTTGTTGTCAGGAAACTGAGCTTGAAAGAAGGGAACAGCCTTCTATAACATCCACTGTGTGGGGAACAGAACTTAAATAGCCAAAATGTATTAAGGACATCTCTGATTACAGGGTCTCTTGACATTAGGATTCCATCAAACAGAGCTCTATTAGTCTCTGGAGCATGGACTGTTGTAATAGAATGCAAAGCTCTGGGTCCCTGCTTAACACAGCAAAAACATACACTCAGAAATGTATTCCAGTCAACAATCCCCCAAAGCCACTTTCTGGTTCAGTTTCCTACTAGTGCGTTCAATATTGCAATGTGACACTCACACTAGTGCGTTCAATATTGCAATGTGACACTCACACTTACTACCATATAATCTTTTTGGACAGAGTGTAGAAACTTTCAAAACATGCAGTCACTGCTGACCCTCAACTGCCATTGCATGTGACTTCACTGTGGTTGTATTAGATTGTACATTTTACTGTTCACATTGCCTTGCCATTGTTTTGCAGGCTGTTAATGGCTGTGCGGACTGTTAACTTTGGAATTGCTGCACTGTGTTTCATGTGAGTATTGACTAACCTAACTTAGCTTTTTATTTTAGCAAGCATAGGTGCCTGCATCTGATATGGTCATATTAATCTCCTTTAGCAGTCAACAGAGAAATAGGCACCTCTTTCTTTCCACAGACAGTAAGGGGAGCCAAAGGTGAAAAAGTATGTACATAAAAAAAATATGTACACAAAGCTGTACATATTGGGGCCACAAACATGAGGTTAACTCTATCCATGGCATCACACTACCCCAAAGAAAAGGATCTGGGAGTCAACTGCAAGGGTAGAAGAACAAAGTACTACATGTCAGGCAAACTCTGTATATGTTCACCATCTGATAATAAAGAACTGTCTGCATTTTCACATTTGCCACTTAAAAAAGGTAATTTCTGCCAAAGTAGGCATTTTATTCTGTATCACTTGGTGTGGGTTCCATATTTTCTTAATGCTTCCTCCACACTTTTCTGTCTGGAAAGCATTAGCTTAAGTAATTACGTGAGGTGCATAGCTGGAGAAGGTGTGCCAGGAACCGGAACCTTTCTCGGGCTCGTCTTCCTATGAGGACCATGCCTTGACCTGCAAGGATTAGCTGTCATGAAAACCCATAAGGATGACACCTGAAGTGCTGAAATCAGGAATGGAGGCACCTTTATTCTAAGCAGAGTTGTGGTTTCCTCCACATTACACCTACTGCTGCTGAACCCAGGACACACAGATTTAATGAATCTGAACTTTATGTGAACTCTGGAGGGAAAAGTGCCAACAACAGCTTTGAGGATCCCACAGCGCCTAAGAATATTACATCTGGCAGGATGGAATAGCTTTGAAATTATTGACATTCTCATGTTAATTTATTTACCTGTCATAAACACTTGAAAGAAATATTTCTAAGTTTAAATCTTTACAAAAAGTCCCTAGCATCCATCTTAAAAATGCATGCAAATAAAGATGCTTTTTTCAGATATACTGTTTGGTCATGCTGCAAAGAAATATAGCATCATTCGTCCACTTCAGGAAAGTAGCAGCAAACTTTTCAGCATTTGAAAAAGCCCCAGGATATGGATGTGCATGTCAGACACGTGGTCTTCCACAAAAACCAGACTAGCTGACTACTTTTCGCTCTTCTGACAGGCCTGGCAAGGCCTCTGATGGGAGATAAAATGCAGAACACTGTCTGAGGATCCACTGGTTAGCTTTTTACTCAGGCAGTATTTTCTTAAGCACTCTTTTGCATTTTGTGCTTCACTTTGAGTTGTTTTTGTATGTTGACCAGCCACCATCGACCCTGATACTTTATTAATATGCTTCTGAGGAAAATGTACATCGAACACACTCTGAATCTGAATGGATCTGGGTGGCTGCAGTCAGACAATGCAAGATTGTATGGCCACCCCAGTGTTGAAATGTAGTTAATATTGTTCTTGTCCTGCTCTCTGTTTTCACCTGTGAGGCAAGGTGCTGTTCCGGAGTACAGGGCAGGGGACCACGCTATGCCAGGCCACTGCAAATGCTCCATTTGCCTCCATGCTGCCTCTGATGATAGAAGGCAGCCTCATCAAGGCGCATGCAAACAGGGCACCAAAAGGCTCACACAGCTGCTTTCTGTTGGTATTCTGTTGCAACAAGGGCTGATGTTTGACCTACTCCGTCACCATGGGAAGAAATAGAAAAGGGAATTGGTCACTCTGGGCCTCACTCCAGTTTGCCTTTTTCCTCTCAAATGATAAAATTGATATAAAATTGAATAAAAATGATAAAAGCCTTGCTGCCCAGGGCCTGCAAGCTGCATGGCCAGGCCATGCCCTCCCTGGTACTTAGCAGGGAAACCCTCCAAGGAGGTTTGTTTTGCCACTTGCAACACCAATTTGCAGAAAAGTTGCTGAGGGTGGGCAGGAGCACACTTTCCAGCCCAGCAGCCCACCAGTCAGGCAGTGGCAGCATGCCCAGTCACTGCCAAAATGGATATTGTCCTGCAGCCCCTGAGTCTCTGCCTCTCCCTTCCTCCTCCCTGCATCCTTCTCCTTTGGGAGGCTTGAAATACAAAATACAGCATTAGAGGGGATCTGCCTGAGGAAAACAGTACCATACACCATCAGAGAGAGGCTCAAGGGAAAAGCTGTAATTGATTTCTTACTTAACCCAGCTTAATTACAGTAATTAGATGTGGCTAGATACTGGTGAATGCCGTGGAAGAAAGGTAGCGAGGACATGGTGCCTAATGGTCACAAAGGCTGAGGCAGGACTGCTGGCATGCCTGATGACAGGAGAAATTTTAACTGTGTTTCCATTGAAGCAGCACTATATAAAGCAAATCTTCCTAAGGCTCACTGTCATACCTTTATGTTATAAGTACAGGGATGTATCTTTTACTGCCATGTTTATATGGTCAGATCACATCAGGAACTAGAATTTATTGGTTGGTTTTTTTTTCTTTGAGTTTAGGAAATACTTTTCCATTTATGTACAGTATTTTCTTTGAACTAGTCAGAAAATACACAATACCTTACTGTTGGTGTAAATCTATGCAGGGACATTGCTCAGCACAAAGCACAGAAATGGTCTTTTCAAATGCTGGGAGTCCTGTTCCTCTTCATTTCAAAGATATGAAGAGCTCTGAATACATCACTTCACATGTCTAATTGGCTTCAAAGTGCTGGTTCGTTTGTGTAGACTGGTGAACAATTGAGCTGTCTGTGTGCAAAGCAGAGAAAGAAATGTTTCTGCCAAAGAAACATCTATAACTAGAGATTTTCTCTATTCTATATAGCTCCTTGACAAACACCTAAAGCTATGGGCACATGATTTCATGTGTAATTTAGAGTGCAGGTATGCCTCTGTGTGATCCCACAGAAAAAGACGTTTCAGGGTGCCAACACTGCCAATATGCAATTAACAGAACAAATTAGATATGCAGGCTTGAAAGTGAAACCAGTGGGGATAAAATTTGCTCTTACATACCATATTATCTCCTTCCCCTCCCAACCACCTTCTCCTACCTGAGAACCTCATTGGCATGGGAAACCAGCGATGTGAGCAAAACTTGGAACAAGACTGGAATTAGTCATGGGATTTTATGGAAATCCATGGGCCTATATAAAAGAGGGGTTCAAGAAGTACCCACTTCTGCAATCTTTCCTCTGCTTGAATTGGCTGGGTTTTCTTTGAAAAATTATGAACAAGAAGTCTAAAATGCTCCGGCACCTACCGATAAATGACACCGCTGCTTCTCAGCAGATGAGCCTTAGGAGGTCAGTTACATGTTGAGAGCTTAGTTGAGGAGTGTTTTCTGCTTTAATGGAAAACAGCTGCAGAGACAAACCTGCCAAAGCTGAGTATGATAACAGCAAATCTGCACTATATAGTGTAATTATTCACTTCTGGAGGAAGCCAAAGAGTAGAAAATCCCTTCCTTAAATTCCCCACAGGGCCTCAAAGAAAATGACGTGAGTTCAGAAGCAGATGATCGGAGTTTCCAATCCTACCTCCTCTAGCATAAGCTCAGTAGGGGAGAAGGCAAAATATTTTCTCAGGTGGGAGATTATGGGATATGTGGGAATATTTATAAATGCTGCAGAAGTACATGCCAGGTGTAAACACTCCCACCAAGGCACACACTGAGTAAGGCAGCTCTATTACAGAAGCATTAACCTCAAGCAGAGGAGCAGCAGGAAATACATGGGGAAGTGATGTGACCAAAACTTAATCAGCTACAACTATCCCTCAGTGATCATCGGCCTGCTGTCTGTGAGTATGTTTCAGGCAGCTGCCGCAGCTCAGGAGGAGGCAAGTAGTGGGAGTCACTCCAGTGAGTTTGGCCAGTGTGCCTGGGTGGAAGTCACTGTTTGACAGTGGGAGATTTGAAAAGCTGGAGACAGTGGGAAAGACCAGCTGGAGCAGCAGGCTATGACTGTGAGCAACTCAGAGACACTGTTGGAGGGAACACTAGGCTGAAAAAAAATGGAAGTATCTCCCCTTCATTTTTGGAATACTTTTCAGCTTTCAGTGGGTGAAGCAGATTGTCCTACCCAGTAGCTATCCCTTGGCTAAAGATACACATCAGGACTTTCTTGTCTTAAAAGTAATATCCTGACTTGATGAACATGGCCACAACATGTCTTATATGGTCATGTACTCATATGGTCATGTGCTTGTACACTGTCTTGTCCAGAGAGTGACAGTTCTCTTCATGCTCCAGTGCCTGCAGTGAGCAGCTGCACATGGTGAGACTGGGGGAAGCTTTGCTCCCCAGTGCACCCTGCAGAAGATGTGGAACTCACTTTGTTCACACGGCTGTTCTGTAAGAAATAAAAAAGCTGATTTTAAAGGACTTTTCTTACTTCGTTCTTATTTAAGCATGGAGTAACTGTAGGACTGGAGAAACAGTCAATAAGAAACTCTTCTCACTGTCTGCCAAGAGAAATGTCAGTGGGATCCAATTTTCTTCACAGTGAGGATTGTTACTGCTGTCCACCCAAACTTGCCACACCAGCAGCAACACAATAAAAACATTCAGAAATGTCTTTGAGTGTTATAAGAATCACAGTGATTCTATGACAGAAGTCAATTGTATAAAATGCCTCCCACTGTGAAATGTAAGATAGCACAATAGAAAATCACTGCTAGTGGCAAAGGTCAACATGACCCCTGACTGGAATCAACTGACTTGTAATTTTAAGTGCTAAAGCTAACCTATTATTCAGCAGCCATTCCTCAGAATATATCAGGTAGCATAGTCAAGTGTAGACAATTATGGTCTCAGTATGGGCTATTTAGAAGTATCAGAAGCATAATAGAAAACCAGAGTAAGATTTGTTGAAAGTGGACAGATCCATGATAAACTCTTGCAAACACCCAGAGTTTGAAATACTGAGTTTTGAAACTCAGATAAGTCACTACTTGCAACATCCTGGTCTGTTTGCTTGATACGTCTTACAAATTGTTAGTAGCTTTCCTTGTTCGGTTACAGTATCTTATAATATGTGTAATCTATTTTAGACTATAGGTTCCTTATTGCAAAGGAATAACCTTCAGAAAGACACTGGGTCCAGAAGCATGCTTTATTTTGTACATTGTCATGTAGCTGCTGTTTCAAATTCATAAGACATCATCTGAAAGAGAGCTCAGTTTGCTTCCTGTTATACAAATGTCTGCAGACCTGTTGCCGTAGAATTTGTTCTCCCTTAATTTAAAATAATAACATCTTCCGCAACTGGCAGGCATACCTTGAAGTGAATGATTTTGTTACAGTGGCTTTGTAAAGGAGTTTTTGAAAACAGATTGGATTCAATTAATGAAGGTTCTTAAACTAATGTTGAGCAAAGGGATAAATACTTTAATCTGTTGGATGGTTTGATCACCTCCTCTTGAAAAGCGTGTCCTGTTTCCCCCTTGCTGTTAGTTTTTAATATGCAGTTTCAGACATTTAGGCCAGCTAGGCTAATGCCCCAGAGGAAGAAAAATCAGCAAAGCAATCAAGTATATTCCAAATGTAATTTTGATTTATTGCTCACATACTCCATGTTGTGGAATAAAGGTGGTTAAACGGATGTTTCCAGAATGAAGCTCTGTCTCAAAAATGACCACAGGACAGAGATCAAACTGCTTTCTTCTTCATTATCCTGGACCAGTAACAGTCTATATACAGGACACTGCATAAAAAAAAAGAGGAAAATTTCCAGAACGTCAGCTACCAAGACTGTCTTCTTTCTATTTCTTCCTAGACTAAAAGATACATGAAGCCACTGCTACCTGGTGTACAGCCTAAAACCAAGCGCTTAATACTGTGCTTGTGGTCTACTGCTGTGACTGTTTCCAGGCAGAGTGCAACCAAACAGCAAGTTTTTGGGACTGACATTTGTGCAAAGAAATTCCTGTCCTCTCTTTTTATGAACTGATCCCAAATTTATTTAGTTTTGTGGTGGTGATAGACTTCTTTCTCTCCTTTTTTCTTTCTGTACAATTCGATGGTGATAACTGGGGTTTGTCAAAAAAGGCAATGTGTATGTTTAGGTCAAAAGTAGATGATGAGTAGCAAGAGTGCAACAGCTATTTCCAACTCTGTTTCAGAAAGAAGAGATGACTATTTATTTTGCGTGCTCTGGGTGACATAAGTCATCATTCAGGTGTGGTGCAACAGATGCTGAGTGAGCAGGAGCACTTGCAGGCACCCCACTCTGTGGACTGACTGTAATCTCCTACTTGAAGCCACTTCACATCTCTGACAAACTGTCAGTGAAGTGAGTGAGAAAAGATTGGAATACAGAGCTGAAGTGAGCTCTTGATGAGCCTGTACGTTCCTTTTGCCCTTTCAAGTGATATCTAAAAGAGGATAAATCCAGCTAATGCTCCTCGAACCAGCGCTAAGTAACTGATGCACAGCAGTCTATGATTTCCTGCTAACTTTGCAGTGCAGAGGAGGATGCAGTGCCCAGGGGAGCACTGGACTTTCCACTGAAATTGCAAGGCTGGAGGATGGACTCTGCCACCCTATCTACCTCTTTTTTAACTCAAGAATTCATATAAGGGAGGAAAAATTGCTTTCACTTTGGCTGTTTAGAAGCAATTGGTTCTTTCGTACCATCATCTTTCACTCTCTACAAAATGTTTGCTTCAACCAAGATACAAAGGATTGTTTCTTCATATCTATGCCAAGTGAAATATTATGGGAACACTTTTTATACATTTTTATTTAATGGTGTTGAGACATGAACATACAAATTCTTCAAACATGTATTGTTCTTTGCATTTCTACTTTGTTAGCAGCAGGAATGGCAAATAAAAAGCAATTTCATGAGGATGAAGAAAAGCTAATTCATCAAGAAAATCTACTTTTTCTAAAAGCAGACCTATTTTTTTTTTTTTTCTGAAAGCAATCCATTCTTATCCCTTCACTTTAATCTACAGGATTGTTTTGGCTTTGTTCTTTTTTCTTTAACTCCAGCATAGATTAAGTTAGGAAATGTATTGATCAGGGCCCAAATGCATTGCAGGTCATATGGGCTTTCGCTGCCTAACACTACGTGGGGTCAGGCTGCCCCTGCTCTAAACCTGCTCTGGCCCATGCAGCTGGGTGACTCCAAGTCTGGTTCTGGAGGGATCGCCCTGACTGTACGATGAAAATGCACAAACATGTTTATAAATATACAAGCAGTTTAGAGGGCAATTTCATCATGGTGTCAGAGCCAGCATTTTCAGTGCAATCAGGAGTCTCTCATATGCATCCACAAGTTAACATTGTTCTCCCAAAGTAAGTTTTCTTTGCAGAGATGGGTCAGCCAGTATACAGGTACTCTTTTTGCAGTTTCGCAGAGTAAAAATCAAGAGTGGAAGCTGCATCACTGAAACTGAGTAGAAGAGCAATAAAATGTTGCCATAAGCCCATATCAGAAATTGGCTGGGTCACTGTGTCACTTGAGTATAATGTGAATGCAAAATAAGCATGTTTCATTCATGGGATGATATAAAATCCTCACTTCAGTTCCCCAAAACTTCTGTTGCTTCCACGTTGCTCACAGAAAGACAGAAGAGCTGCCAAAGCTAAACCAGCAGAATTATAAAACCCAAACCCTAAATGAATATCTGGACAAAGCCCAGGTTCTTAAAAGTACTAAGGCACTTAATTTGGAAATTGAGTGCTTACATTTCTGTGAAGTTTATCATAAAGCTAGGTATCAAGTAGGTTTCAGGCTCTAGGTTGGCTCTTCAATTTGGCTCCATGCTGCTTTTCTGAGGTTTCTCAAAGTGTCTTCACTGTTAGAAACATTGAATTTTATAGACAAAATGAAGCTATTAATCAAATCGAGTGCATTTGACTGCACACCCAACAATTTTAAGATCTGGCGTTTCATTTTGTTTTGCTTAAAATCCAAACTAGCCATGACTTCTCTAGACCCCATTGCCTAAATCATCTTAAGGAAACAAAATAGATTATATCAGGATAGTAAGGTTAATTAATCAAATTATAACATCAGTGAGCACTTTGTTGTCCCTTCATTTTCCACACAGAAAATCAAGCAGGTGTGGCAAATTGCACGCAGATAGGTTGGAGAACAGTGTGTGTTTGGGCTAGATCCCTACTTATGCTACAGTTTGAGTCATGACCTATCAATTGTTTTGGGAGACTGTGGAACACTTTTGAATACAATTGCTAAAGATAGTATTGACATAGCTAATGGGACTTCTGCAAATGCAAGAATAAAATACAAAAAATGTATGAAGAAATAAGCACTTTAATATTGTTGATGAAATGACCCTGTTGCAGCACAATGGCATTGTTGATATGAAATGAGAAACCCAAAATATGCATTAAGCTTTTGATAAAACTTAATGTTTCCCTGAAATGTGTTTGTTCCAACAAAATGGTCCCATACAATGAAAAAAATGTGCCATAAGATTTTCCTATCACTTCTCATTTCATGCTTGTAACTCTCCTATGCCTTTTTGAAAATTTCACTTTTGTTGTTCTATTGCAGAAATGTTTCTTGTGCTCCAAAATACATAGAGAAAGGACAGTCCCCTTTTTCATTAAGCAAATGCTTAAAATACATTCTGAGGTTTAATTTGAGGAAGAACTCATGAGGAAGAACTCCATCATTGTGCAGGTTGTGTATGTGTCATGCAGTAATTAGCATGAAGACACAGGAAGTCACATGAAGAATGTTTCCTTAGAAAAAGTCAAGTGATAAATTCTTGTGGGTTTTATTCATAGTTCCTTACAGATGAATGAATTTATTTGCTTTTCATAGCCAAGACATCCAAGTTTGCCAATAATAATTTAAATCTTCAGTTGCTGAAATCTTCCCAGTGCATATTGAGCCAATTCCAAATGTTTGTCAGCCAGACTTGACAGAGGCTTGAGCAAACTTGTCTGTTAATGCTAAATCCTAAGTGGGGTGGCTCCAAGCTTAATGGAGAGACTCATATCTATCTGCTACTTCTGCCCAGACTCAGGTGCTGCTTTGTATATTCCAACGTTGTCATTGACTCTGTTTCTGTCTGAATTATTTTGTAATGGAAAAGACAAGTTTGGGGAAAAGCAAGTTCACTCTTTCTATTGAAATATTCTATAATTGCTACAGCGATGCCTTTGGCAGTACGTCTGTGGAAGGGGACTCTGGGAGGCTGAAGCAGAACCTTAATGACTTCACAAAAGATGTGTTCTGAGTGCTGTTCTTGCTGCTCCTGAAGCACAGCAAAAGTCATGCAATTTAGCAACCAAGCAACTTTTGTGCTGATAGAAGCTGGAAAATGACCTAATTTCCCTGAAGCTAACTCTGGGCTTGTGGCCAAACGGTAACAAATAGTGAAGTCTTTGAAATCTTGAAGAGTAGCTAAAATCAACAGCTGGATCTTCAGCTGGTGAAAACAGAAATGGAATGAAGAAGTTTGACAGAATGCTTTTGTAGTCTGAGGTAATTTTTTTATACCTGCTTTTTGTTCTGAAATGATCTGCTTAACATGGTTAAACAGCAGACAATAAGGCTCAGAAACTCCATTTGCAGTCAACTAATTTTTAGTTCTTGCGAATAGATTGTGGTTACTGTGATATAACAGATTACGATTCGTGTTAAAAAAGTGATTGTTATAAAATATGGTGAGGAAAGTTATGAAATGGGAAACCATTAATATGGGATGAAAATTAACAATACGAAAAACTGAGTTATTATATCTACATGGCCAAGGCAATGTTAACAAAAGTCGCCATCTGTAACTTCATTGAGTATAAGCAAGTATTTAGAAACATGGGATTAAAATACTTCTAGTTTAATTTAGAGAACAATGTAAGTCTGTGAAGAGGTAATAGCCCTTTTACAACGTTGCAAATCTGTGATAATAGCCCTTTTAGAATGTTTGTGTTGCAAGTCTGTGATGTGATAATAGCCCTTTTAGAATGTGTTGCAAGTTTGTGATGTGATAATCAGATTTAGTACTCCTAAAAAATAGTGTCTCCCATAAATCTGCTAGCTTTGGGTACTGCTCATCCATGCATCTGGTGTTCCTTATCGCTTGTACAACAACCACACTGCTCTAAATCTTAACTAAGTGTCAGAAACTTGCAAACATGGCTGATTTTTAGTTAATTGTGATGATTGAGGCATTAGGCCTGCTAAAGGTGAAAAGTGCAGCCTGAGGAAGACCACTTACTTCATCTTGAAGACCCCTGCCCACAGGAGGAAGACTTCTTACTTCATCTTGAAGACCCTGGCCCACAATTATCGAAGGGCAGTGAGCAAGTGCCAAAAAGGAAGGGGGCTTATGAAAATGAGTACCTGAACTAATTGTAATATCCTCTCTTCTGTCTTCAGAATCCTACTGAATATGCATGTTTATGTGTAATAAATACCTGCTCCCTTAACACCCCCGGTGTGCGGCTTAGGTGGAGTGATGACTCCCCGCGCACCCAGCGTTGCTAATCTCTCATCAACGAGCACAATAAACAAATTGGCTACTGATGTTGGTGCTAGCGTTCGGATTTTTTTGTGGCCAATTGGCGTTTATAACATTACTCTAGTGTGCAGCCATCTGCTTGGATTTTAATCACAAAAGCAAGCTGCGACCTGTGTTTATAACCATTTTCCTGTGCAGCATAGCAAAAGTCTGGTTTTGACAACGAGCTAATAAAGTTACCAGTAAAAAAGAACTGTGCATTCTAAGTAATTTTGTTCAAAGTTACATTACAAATTAAGGAAATTTTAAAAACATAACCCCCAAACTTTGTTATTATTGTGTTTATTCCTGTACCTGCACTCACTGCATTTCTGATTTCCTCCTTTGTCTTCAGTGCAGAAGTAGCTTGAGTTTCCTGTTTCTTTAAGGAAATTGCTAGCAGCTTAGTACCAAAGAGCTGCAAAATAATGGACTGGTTCATTCATGCATCAGGGAGGAAATGTCTATCCTGACAAAAATTCTAGTCACTTCTGAGGAATCAGGAAGAAGAGAAATCTTACTCCCTATTTTCCTCTACTTGGTGAGGTAGCTGGACACCAAAAAGTCAATTCTGGAATTCTTTTATTCCAGTTACATCACCTAGCTGCCTTACAAGGACCCTGTTATATTTTTATGTAAATAAGAACAAATTGAGAAACTCAGTGCTGTTGAATACTTCAGTGTTAGTACCCTGTTAGTTAATACTTCAGTGCCAGTGATTTTAGAACTGAGGGAGATGTCTAAAATGAAAAATTACTGACTCCTGGTTCTGTAAGTGACACTTTTCAAAACTGGAGTTGATGACCAGAAGATATGTGACTCTTGATGGAGATGACCTGTCTTCCCAATAATCTTGAATTTAGGACAAATTTACGCTAATTGGATCTTCAATTGTGCTTAATATGAAGCTATTTTTCAGCTTCAGAGGCACTTTCACAGTTCATTTTAATCAGACTACATACTATTATTCTATGCTTCGGGTAAAAAGTTTTAAAAATCCCACTTTTAAAAAGGAACTCCATCAAACCCAAGCCCTCAGCACTCTGCAGTGCATGCAGGACTTCTCACCAGTTTATTAAAAAGGCAGTAAATATTCACAGCTGTGTCAGGATTTGGCCGATGTCATTATCTCTGTCTGAAAGTGATGGAAAGACTGTGCCTGGATATTGTTCAAGCTTCAAATATGTCACCTAATTTTAAGGAAAGAAATAGCACCTCACTTAATAGCCCTGGTGAACAGTAGCTGGCACGACAGCCAGACCCCCTTCAGAGATGGTATAACTTTTTCTTCTACATGTGCTTCATATCAACATCTTTATAACTCATCTCAAGGCAAGAGTAAGGGAGCAGAAAATATAAGCAGTGTCCTGCCACACAGCAGGGAAACTAAACTGCTATGGAAACAAGAGCAGCTTAGCAAAAGGAGAATTCACTGGATAGGTTTCTACAGTCTGCTTGACTTTTTACAGATCTATGGGCAAAACAAGATGTTAAAAATCATTGAAGCGTTACCACATCTTCTTCTTCATCTGCCTGTTGATGGCCTAGCTAGGAATGGATCTGCGCACAATAAAATGACCTTGACATTGGATTGTTGTCCTCATTTTGTTGAGCAGCATTGTTGTGTCAGGAAAATTAACTCTATCCCATCCAAAACCAGGACAATCGTCCAGTCCTCGCTGCCAGCCCCAGTTATCTTACAAGCCAAATGAACTCTGCCTGACATTTATTAAAACCCCAAAATATTAGTGCTTGAATTCAAAAAATGATGAGCTTTGTTGCTGCGTTTAACATGTGGCTTTAAAAGTATCTTGTCACAACACTTCTCTTGAATTACAGATAGAGCTTGCTCACATTCGCTTGCGGCTTTCACTGTGCCAAATGGACACATGCAGACGGATCGACCTTTGAGACAATGTGACAAACTGATGTTTGCAGGTTCATTTCCCATGCATCCCAAATATTTACCTTGCAGATAAATGACTACTTTTTGTCTGCAATGCTCCACTGTCTTGTTAATGCCCATTTTGAGCATCAGGGCTGAACAAAGAATTTTAAACTCTCATTCCCACCATCAAAATGCATGAGAAGACAGCATTCAGACTATGGAAAGCAAATTTGAAAATTTCACTATAGATGCGAAAAGCAATGAATTTCAAGGTGCTGCCCTGCCTTCTTGTTTGCTCATAGATATTTGAAATAAAACGGGAGTACTGTCTTAGCTGAAGGTGATGCTTTAAAGTTTGGGAACTATATGCAGAAATCATTCCCCAAGCTTTCTCTATAGTCGGTATAGAGAGAATGACTCTTGGGCTAAAGGGGTATTGAGAATACCTACAGTTAGATGTATTCTCTTACTCTCAGGTGCAATCACCTGAGAGCTGTTAAAGGTTCCTAAGGAAACTAGACCTTCTGGCTAAAGCCAGTCTTCATGAATAATCTACATGTGCTCAGTCACTCTAAGGAGGCAGGTAAACCATTTATATCTGGTTTCTGGTCCTTAGTGGAGTATACAGTGGGTCTATTAATGTGGTTTTGAGTTCCCTGTAGCTCCTTCTTCTTCTTCTTAGTTTTCCTTAGCTTCACTTCTGCATGGGCAATACTCTGTGCTTGATCTTTACAGGATCAAGCCCCAGGAGCAATTGTGCTTAAAATACTCTTTAAGTCTGAGCCAGATTGCCAGGATATGAATGCCACTTAAAAGCTGCTACTTAGCAAGTTAAAAAGACATCTTGGCTTTGAATATTAAGGGAATGAAAACAAAAGAAACATAACCTGTAGTCCTCAACAGGCCCTGGAGAAACTTGACAATACTACCCTTGTCCTGTTGATGAACCATTCTTCACTATCTTTCCCATCATTACAGAATGATTAATTGAGGGCAGCGGATAATTCTTACCAGAGCTTGCCTGCCATGAGTTTCAAATTAATAGTTTATAGTAAAGAGCAAGCTAAGGGAAGCTGTGTTGTAGTGGGACTTCTGGATATAAACCTTATCAACTTGCTACGCATTACACTCCTACCATCTGCACTACTGCGGCTAGGCTTAACAAAGGTTCTTTGTGCAGAGTATGACTTTTGCATCATCTCTCAAGCAAGGACAAAGAAATGAGCAAACCAAGTCCAGTGAGATTACAGGTCCGTGTGAGTTTTACATCTCTCATATATCAACACACACACTTTAGTAGAAAGTGGCATGGCATGACATGTTCACCATTATGCTCCCTTTTCTTCACAGGATTTCTAGGAGGTCCCCAAGTGGCTATTATATTACTATTAGCAAGATTTTCTTCTATAAATTAATATTTCTCCTGCACATCAGGACATTTTTAGTGTTTGTTTTCTCTGTCAAAGTCTGAAGAATTATTGCTGTGTATTTTTGATTGAAATACAGGCTTATATCTTGCTAGCATTTAAGCAATGCCAAAAATATAATTAGTGATATTATGCACATACAAAAACTTCACAGCTTTGGGGTTGTAATTCTCATTTCTCTTTTTATGAGGTGATTTTCATATTTAAAATTTTACTATCATCTGAATATGAAAGTTCAGGATGAGATTTAAAAAAATGCATGACACAGGATGAAAGAGTTCAGATGCATTTTGCTCTGTATGTTGAAGTGCAGGTTTGCCATGAGTCTCAGCGGCATTCAGTTTTACTGCTCAGTGAAAAAGCCAGAAATAAGTATGCTTTATAAGTGAAATACAAATCTCATAAGTTTAACCATCTTAGCCAGTTTGAGAGTTAATCAAATTAAGCTCATAGCATGCACTAAAGGCACCAAGTAGTCATCAAGAAAATGCAGTAATCCATAAAGAAATATAGAGACCTCTAAAAGGTGATTTATCTCAATGTTAGGAGTGGGAAACTAATGCATGCAGGATGAATCATCTTTAGCAGAGGTATGTTATGGAGACCTAACAAGTTCAAACCTCACACAGCTCCTATTAAGTGAAATGAAACAGTGCTCATCCAAAGCTGGTTCCTGGCTCATCTCTTTCTCATGTGAAGAATTAATACTGGCTGTAAGCCTCGCCGATATCATCACACTGAGCTAACAGTCAGAAGCACTGAGTTAACAGTGCTTGCTAGCTGAAAGGAAAAGGGAGACAGATGCCCCACTCCTTATTCTTGGTCAAGTACTAGCAGCTACCCTAAGTCCCTGAACTGACAGTGAACAGAAACTTGATGTCACGATTTTGCCTGTCATTTCTAATGCTTCTGGGAAGTTAGGTCTTTAAAACAGAAATGTAAGTTATCCTATGGCATCTTCAAAGCATATTGGGAGGCTGAATTTTTATTCTTCACCCATACAGGCTTAAATTTAATCAAGAATAATCTCATTTTGTTGTTTTCTGCCCAGTGGTTTAGGTTCTGGTTTCCTTTATATTATTTTCAATAATGCTGCTACTGTACTCCTATTATTTGAAGTTAATTCCATTCACTGTTTGCTCTTTTTTTGAAAATTAGTAGGAATCAAAACACGTCTTTAGGATACTCTTATGCTGCTTCCTTCAACTTGATGTTTGATCCTATGTGGTTACTCTGTATGGACTTTAGGACAGTTTTCCATGAATGTGGTAAGTCTATTGGAAAATAAGTCTTCAAATAAGATGTTGAAAGACTCTTCATCAAATTAAAATCTAAACAAATCATACAGACTTTATTCTACATATTCACTCTGTTCTTTTAACTAACCTAATTCAGCCTATCTTACTTCATTGTGGAGTAATAAGGTAACAATATGTATTCAAAAACCAAGTAATTTAATTTTCAACTGTTGAAAAATTAATTTGCTTCAGTAAAATAGCATATCAAGTTGATTACAAGGTTGCAGAGGCAATGGCTGTATATTGTAATGACTACAGCAGTTATAGACAAAGTATGTAATTCATGTGCCTAAAGTGGCGTGTATGTAGCAGAGCTATACACACCTCAGGCAGAACGCCTCTCAAGTGACAGCTGTTAGAGCTGGTGTGAATATTTCATCTTTAAGACATCTGCAAATGGCGCTGCTATGTGTTGAAGACACTAATTTTAACATGAAAGCTCCTTATTTGTTTCTGGTGTGGTTAAATATGTTAAGTGATAGGTGACTGGTTCCGTCAGTCAGTTCCTCAAGAACAAAAGGAGAGGGTTCTCTTTGCAATGACTTGTAGGAGTGGAAAATTAATCTTTCTCTCACCAAAGACCCAGATATGTCTAAAATAGGAAATTCAGACTTCTGACCCCTCCTCAAAAACCCTCTGCACTGAAATATAGAAATAAAATTCCTGGTTTTATTAATTTTTATTTTTCACCTCACGGTGAGGGATTCAGAAATAAAGGAAGCAGAGAAAAAAAAGAATACTGTCCCCTTCATAACTGGAAAGCAAGTGTCTCTGCAAAATTAGTGTACGCAGCTCCCCATCCTATCACCTGTGGCTGAAGTATCTGGGATGTGTACTGGTGGGAATTTGTGACCTGAGCTGTAATGCTTCAGTGAAAATGTCATGGGGCTATTTGTCAATGTGTCTTGCTCTCAGAGAGGCTGAAAACATCCAAGCTCTGTTACAGTGCAGACAGAGCTGCAAAGAGGGAGAGACTGGCCTTGACAGGTCAGCCATGGGCACAATGGATTCATTAAGCATCACTGCCAGGAAGCAGATTGCAGCAGGTATATTGACAATAATTTTTACAAGCCGACAGCAGCTGCCATCTGTTTAAATGTGAGCTAATGAAAAAAAGGAAAGGAAGGTAGCAGTGCAGACAGCATAGACCATCTTTTCAGACCTTTGCAGGAGTACGAAGATTCATGTTTTGTGGGTGCATGAGCTTTGAAGGACGTCTTTCTGTATAGGCAGATGCTGAGCTTATATGGAGAACATGATATTAGAGAACAAAATTGGCAAAAAATATATGAATATTCCTACTCTTTGTATCTGTGGTGACGACCAAGCAATGTCCTTGTTGCTGTGCAAAATTAAAACAAACAAAAGAAAAAAGGCAGTTCTTTTCCAGTAATCATATGCAACTTTACAGCACAGCAGCCCACCACTGGTGGGTGGAAAAGTAGAGTTCTTTCAGTAATATGAATAAATCTGTGTTTATTAGGTATAAACACACCTGCATTCAACTGCCAGAGGCCTACCCTCTTTTTGCCTAACAAGATACTCTTTCACAGTGGTATTGACGTCACTAGAACTATATTTTTGACTGAAAAACAAAGCAATAGATTAGGTTTTTTGTAAGTTTATAAGCACAATGGAAGGCTTGGCCTTTCCTTTTATTAAAAGTTAATTTCAATGCTGGAAATTTTATCCACATAAAAACTACTTTAGTAATAGAGCAAAGGTTGGAATTTCTTTTTTCTTTTTTAATGATGAAATGAACGCTACACACCAGGGTTGCATGTAAAATATAGGCTTTAATACTCTGTTTCTCTTTGGCATTCATCTGCTTTAGAAGAACCCTCAACTTAATGTAAGATGTAATTTAGGACTACAGATTCTTTATAAAACCAGGGACACATAATGGAGATAAAAATAAAACAGGTTCCTTTGTTATTGACAGTTTAAATTAGCTTGTTACTCCTGCTGTGATTAAAGCAGAAAAAACGACATAAAGTAATACAAAATAAAAAGCTGATGTGTGTTTTATACGACTATTAATCATCTTAATATGTAGTATAGATATTCCTCTGGGTAACTGCAAGGGAAAGTTAAGAGAAGGTATTCAGAGCAGCCCTGTGGAGAAGGAGGGGGTGTTGGTCAATGAGAAAATGAACATGAGCTGACTTCAGTGTGTGCTCGCAGCCCAGAAAGCCAAGCGTATCCTGGGCTGCACTTAAAGGAGCGTGACCAGCAGGTTGAAGGAGGTGATCCTGCCCCTCTACTCTGCTTTTGTGAGATATCACTTGGAGTATTGTGTGCGCTTCTGGTGTCCTCAACATAAAAAGGACATGGAACTGTTGGAACAAGTCCAGAGGAGGGCCACGAGGATGATCAGGGG
>JARCZZ010001009.1:1351-21784 GCA_030323915.1 Brotogeris chrysoptera | reverse complement strand
GTTGGACAGAGCCTTGGGTGGCATGGTTTAGTGTGAGGTGTCCCTGCCCATGGCAGGGGGGTTGGAACTAGATGATCATAAGGTCTTTTCCAACCCTAACTATTCTATGATTCTATGATTCTATGATCCAGGCATGATTTTTGGAAAAATCCTCATTAGAGACCTGTCTAATATAATGCTACTACAAAAACAGAGTTTAATAATATTCTAACAATAATTCTAATAATACTTATCCCCTTGAGGCTCAGTTTAAGCATCCACTAAAGTGTTTCCTTCGTTTCACTATTTGTCAAAGTGATCTTTCACAGGCTTATGCAGTGGGTTCAGAATCTGACAGCAGGGAATGACAGCAGCAAAATTCAGGCATATTCCCTGGTTAAACAAGCAGATTTTAAAATTACTTTAGAATAACTCATCTCACTTCAGAGGAGAACTTTCACATACTAAAATTAAATTCTGTCCCCATCAAAGGCAAAGGTGTCTAACTCATTTAAGTGGGAGAGACATTAGGTCCTGCCTGTGTAACCTTTAACTGTTAAATAAGAAGTTTCTGAGCTAAATGATGTTGAAGTTGCTTAGTGTAAGAGATGTTTTTACTCAAGAGAAACCTAAAGGGGACATTCATCTGCTCTTTGCAACCAGGTAGCAGAAATGATAAGAAAGCTGTCACAAGCACTGTCTTGCATGCTGCAGAGACTGAGAACAAGATGAATCATTTGGTAGTGAAGGGCAAGACACATGCAGGCATATAAGAACTGATTGCTGAAATTGTGATTTCCTACCATCCATAATAGGAAGAGGGAAGGGTGTCTGCCACTGTGGAAAATGCTAGCAAAAAGCACAGGATGCATTAACAAAAGTGCTAGCAGTGGGATCTGAGAAAGACCGAAAGGATAATTTCTGTGGGAGGCTGGGAGCAGAGAACTTGTCCTCTGTGCCTGTGTCCAGAGAAAACAGCACCTCGCATCTTCTTTATTTATTTTTTTTTTTATGCAGCTGAACATCTTTGACCACATCAGCCATGCCTAAATCCACTGGGGTTTCTCCTGGGTAAAGCTCCCTACTGATCTTCAGCCTATTAACTAAGGTCAGAAAGGACATGGAACAGTTAAGAAGGCTTTTTATTTTGGAAATTATATTGTTGCAGGAACCAAGGTAATAGCTCTGGTACCCAGTGTTTTTAAGATAACTGTCTTTATCAACCTATCCTTTACCCTATTATCTTTCTATTCAGTCTATTGGTGAGTTTTCCTGAAGGATTTGGTTTAGTGTGTTTGCATACAAAACAACGAGCTTGCTCCTCTCCTCCTCTGTCTGCAACGGCCACAGCATAGTCTGTTTTGCTTTGTTGCAGAGTGAGAACTCATGGGTTCATGTCTGATAGAAAAAAACAATCATTCTCTTAGAGCTACCTACTGCTTTTTCCTCTGTAGAGGCTTCTGACTTCCTCCACTCCTATTCTCAGCTGCTCCTCCCTGACATGCCATGCACTGGCAGGCCTCTCATTTGGCAGTGTTCTCTGACTGGAGATTCATTAAATTCATATCTCTATTTTTAAATGCATTTAAGTTGGTAGTGGGGTTTTATCATTCAATGGCAAAATTAGATGTCTTTCTGAAGTAACTTAGACATTCTTTCAAAGGCAGAGTGCTCTATTAGGATAAGAGAACTATAAATACAAGATGATGAGATATTCTGACTTCACAAAGTATCAGATTAATTGTGTGAGCTTCACATAAGGGATACAAGCCAAAATACAAGGAGCCCAAAAGAGAAGCAATGTATGTCAAAGTGTGGGTGAAATAGTCTTAAAGTCTACTTTGGCAAAAGAATTGAAGATATTTTCCGAGCTGAGCTGAGAGGAATATCAAGAAGGTGAGTGAGTGATCTGTGAATGAATGAAGGAACCCAGATGAACAATGCAAGACTAATCCATTAACTCTCATCCTATTACTTTGGTTAGATTCATCCTCTGCAGTGAAAGCCAAAAATTCAGGATAGTGATTGACTAAAAAGGGCACAGCTTCTAAATCTAAGGTACTCATCAGTATTGAATACATGAATTCTTTTCACATGTAAGGACCAGGTTGCTAGGTGCTGATAGCAAAAATGCCTTCTTCCTTCCTTAAGCAATTTAAGGATTGATTCATTAGAACTTTCATTTTATTTATCACTAAAAAGTACAATCATAAGAAATGTAAATCCTATGCTCTTGATATATCGCCTCTGCTTTCTTTGAATATCCGCCAAACCCCATACTGTGTCTTAAAGCACTAACAAATTCTTTCAATGTCAAATTAATTTCAATAGTTGTCAACTATTTTAATGCCAAATCCCAGATTTGGTACATCTCACTGTTTCTAGGAGAAATATAACCTAGGCTGAGTCTAACTGAAGAGTTCAGCTGAACAGGTTTAGGCTCCTACCTGTCTCAGGTGGGGTGCATAGAAGACACACGTGTTACGGTTACCCACAGTTCCTCACAAATTTAACTACAGATAGTAAGTTTAAGGCTTTTTTTATGATACCAACCTTTTCTACCTGAAAAGATGTCCCCTCTTCAGAATTGCCATGGCTTTCAGTGACACAGTATGCAGTTTAATTAATTTCTGAGGCTAAATGAGAACATCAAAATCTGACACTAATCGTGAGTAACTTGTTTAGCCATCTGTAGTCCACTCATAGAATTAAGATCTTCAGTGTCTCTAGGGAATTATTTTCTCCGTGTAGTTCCTCCATCAAGCCTCTTATAGCATAAGTGCCTTCTGGGTGCTTTCTGGGCGTCTAAGACCAAATAAAGACAGGATGGTGAGGTTTGTCTCATAACTGCTGATGTTTTCAATGTAGATACCTACTCCTAATGTGATCACAACCTCAAGACACTGGTTCCTCACATCCTGAAGCATATAACATTTCTATCAAATGAATCACCCCTAAAAGTCTCCGCTTCTCTGTGCTCACTGTAGAAGAGCCTGGCAATTACTGGCCCAGAAGTAAATGACTTGTCTGTAGCTGCATGAAGTTTTTTGAGATGACTTCCACAAAGACAAGTGCTAAATAAAAAAGATGATAGACATGCGTGGTCCTTACGTGTAGATAGAGCTACAACTTGATACGACAGAGTGGTGTTAGCCTCATTTTACCATACTTTTTAAAGTGTAACCTAGCATGAGAGTGTGGATTTCTATTCACAGTGATTAAAGATATGCGGTGTGGATAGAGAGTTTAATAATTACTAGTGTTTGCATCAGAAGACACCAAGACCCTGCCTGGCTATGCCCTTGTCAGCAGCAGAGACAGAAGCAGGAAGGGGTGCAGTAATAAGATGTCTACCGTGGACAAACATGGATCTTAATTTAAGTTAATACTGTCTAAAGAAATAGCCTGAATTTGTCTGGGAAATGAAGAGAAGCAGAGGGAGGTATATCAGAGAAGGATAGTTACATTTACTGTTATTTGCTTTAAATAAATAAGAACAAAAATACCAGCCATTGCTCTCTGGTATCCTTCACGTCTGTTTGACCTGTGAACACTGAATGTTGTTATTCCTAATTACCACAGGAGAGGAAAATAAGTTGAGAAAGTCTTCTTTTATCACAATTAGAGGTGTCATGTGGCAGTCTAACAGGTGATCAATGCTAATGCACATTTAGGGGATACTGCTATCATCAAGCCTATAACAGCCCGTGAAAGAGCATGCACATGACTGAAATTCATATTATGCTGTTCCTCAAAGCTTTTCTGACACCAGGGAACTCTTTTCACCAGCTTTAATCAATACTTCAAATTCTGACAATAAAATCAGTCCCTGGACTGGGCAATGTACTGGGTGGGAGAATCTTCAGAGTGTTAACACAGAGAAAAACATCAGCAACAGAAACCTGCCCTTCTTAATACTTAATATCTTAATATCTTTCTGGTATTATTTCTATAAATTGCTATAAATTACCTCAAAAAAAACCCCAAACCCCAAAACAAACCAACACAAAATCCGTGCTACTATTATCAAATTCAGTACCTCCTCCTAAAATACATTGTATCTACTGTTATAAAATCACCTATGTACTTCTTCATCCTGGAGCTCTAAGAACTTCATCTGATATAAAAGCAATCAAGGGAGTAGAGTCAAAATTGCCACATATAAATAGTATGCTTAGTAGCAGAGTCTGCTGCACTGTAATCTGGGGTGCCAAGAGCAAAGTGTTGCCATGTAAATGAACATGCATGTAAGCTGCACTTGCTGTGTCACACCACTGTTCAGAAGCTAAATGCTCCTACTAGGGTTTCTCCTCTTACCTTCCTTGTGGTGCTGTGGTGTTCCGGCCCTTCTCTGCCTCTCATAAGAAGTCTGGAACTGTGGAAGTGAGGGTTTGTTTGGTTTTTTGTCTGTTTTTTGTTTGTTTGTTTGTTTGTTGTTTTTTTTGTTTGTTTTGGGGGGGACATTCAGAAGAAATGCACGTACTTGCTAACCCTACTGGTGGCTTTTCTTAGGAGCGGTGACACTTATTGATTCATGGGAGTTGCTGCCCTGGGAAGATTTGGCTGGCTGTGCTGGGATACCATCCCCCTGTGCCTGCCCCAGAAGGTCACTGTGCTGGCACAGCCTCATGGGGTAATGAGCTTGGGAGGGATTTGTGGAAACTAGCGCCTTGAGATGAGGAGGAGAGGCTCAAACACCATGGAGCCCCATAGAAGTGGCAGCTGTATCGGAAGGCAAAGGAAGAACACAACACTAAGAAACAGCTACATAGGAGAGTTGAGGAGAAAAAAAATGGATCACCCCTAGCTCTTTGTCTCTTATCAGCAGGACCAAGGATGTGATATCTTCCAAAGAACGGAAGCGGCCCTTGGTTGTTAACAGCATGTGAGCAGCTATCACATCTTGTTCAGTCTCTCCCAGACTTACAGCAAGCCTCTAGGAGAGGACAGGGTGTAGGTGGAAGGCATACAGACAAGGGTGAACAGTGAGTTAGAAGAACATAAACCCACTATTTGTCCTGTGAAAAGGACAGGTGTTTTTCAGTTCTTATTTCTGATACATTCTGGACATCTGGGATTTTGTAATTGCTGGTTTTCATATTTCGTCTCTCTTGAGGTTGTAAGCACTGCTGGGTAGGTTTAAATTGCTTTCTCCCAGTGAGGTCCCAACACCCCAGGGAGGGTCACATGAGACATCATTATCAGAAGCTAAATGGAAGCTTGGAATAATGCAAAGAGCTCTTGAGGGGGCAGCCAGGGAATGCCTGAATTTAGCTTTCTTCTCCTTCCCATTGGGCTGCAACAACACCTGGCATGTCTACACCGACCACCTGCACCCTACTGTATGGAAAGTTGTGCTACTACCTCAGGGATTTTTTTCTGAGGCCCCAAATACCCTTCTGTTCCTTACCTTCCCTTGACATGAAGGTTTGCTGAGCAGCCCTGGAGACTGAACTTTACAGTATTCTTTAGATGCCAGAACTGAAGACACTTCCATGTGTGCGCTAGTGCTTTGAGACCTGCAGATTTTGTCCTGGGTAAAGTCAACAAAGCAAAACTGAAGGACTTAACTTCAGGTAAACTTATGTTTGTATCATTCCTATTGCTAGGAAATGTCCTTCCAGAGTCACATAGTGTGCTTC
The DNA here is from genome assembly GCA_030323915.1 of Brotogeris chrysoptera. NCBI lineage: Eukaryota > Metazoa > Chordata > Aves > Psittaciformes > Psittacidae > Brotogeris > Brotogeris chrysoptera. Next base: position 16,163 of record JARCZZ010001009.1, on the reverse strand, counting down.
CATCGTACAAATACCATACATCAGTAAGTGAGCGCTGATTATTGGCATCCAAAGTACCTAAGTGTACTCAAACCACCTTTCATCTTACTAAAATGTAGATTTGACACACTGCTATTAATAACTGTATCCCCAATGGTTGTCCTTTTTGTTCATTCTCTTCAAGAGGTGATGACAATGTTAAAATTAAAAATGAACAAATATGCAGACTCTGCAATCCTTCAGGCAAAGTGCAAGTCTTGGGGATCCAAATGAGAAATTGGCCTGGAAGGCATTTCAGTATGGATCTTACAAGATGTCTGCAGCTGTTTTAGTGAGGCTGATATTTTAAATAACCATTTGGGAAAAAAAAGAAACAGTGGATGCTATCATCATCTTTACATAGCTCTCGCTTATCATAAAATTTCTGAAATTGAAACAGTCTTGTCAGAAAGCTGCTATGAGGTCTTTAATGCATTTGACTGTAACAGTGCTTCTTTCATTAAAAGGTGGGATAAGTATGAGGTTGTTATGGATTCTTCAAAGACTGTATGGTGGCAGCTAGTAAAATGTTCTGGTTCTTGTGAGTTTACCAGGTTTCCAATTACTGTGTGTAGTTAATTTTTGTTTAATCCTAATATTTTATTTTATTTTAGTCCTAAGGTAATTCTTATTTATTTTTTTTTACTTGTTTAAAAAATGAGACAATATACCACAGTACTAAGATGGTATGAGCTACATTTCCTCCTTGCTTTGCCTGTGTTTGTGTTTTAAAGACATACTTGCCGAAGTGGATTACCTGCTTAGCATTAACTGATTTACTATTTCCTTTGACTTTGAAATGACAATTTAGCAGTTTAAAGCTGTTTGATAACCAGTCTACTGCTTTTGTGTGAACACTCTCTATGGCAACTACAAAGAGCCTCTAGACAGAGCTGAAGTCCACAGGATGATAGGAAGGCTCTGCCCTAAAATGCCACTTGACAGAGAATCCATACATAGTAGCTGCCTGTACTCATGTTCTCAACTTTTCCAGCCCTGATTTAGGATACACAGTTAAAATGCCTCCCTGACACACTGATTTGGTTGCTCAGCTGTCAGATAAGATGGAATTCAGCTCCAAGTTTGGACACTGAAGTAGAGGTCAGTGTAAGCCTTATCACAGCTTAGAGGTGTCCCTGACGTCTGTGGGGAAATGCAGGGGATGAGGTTGATGCCCTCAGCTGCATGTCTGAAGGATCACCAGGATTCCTCTCCCCTGCAGCTCCCATTTCAGAAGGGCACAAATCCTTGCCCCACTTGTCAGCCCACGGGGATACATCATGGCATCATAAGTACTCCTGCACATATGTGATTTGGAACCAAACTAAACCCCTAGGTAATGCACCCACAGGAGTCAGGAGGGTTATTCAGCTGCCAAAGCAAAGGGCTGTGATTCATAGGTTCTCTACTGTCATTTGAAGAGCCACAGAGTGCTTGATGTGCCCTCAGTTGACTCTCAAGCGTAGTACAGGGCCAATAGGAGGAACCCATATATTTGGTGCAGCAGCTAAGCCAGGAAGGAAACCAAAGGGACCTTGCACAGTGCTAGCTAGGTACCTACATCTGCACAGTTGAACCGAGGCTGGGTGTGAGCTGAAGAGTTTAGCATGCTCCAGGTGACTTCACTGCCTGGAAAAGAAGTTGAACACCAGACTCACATATGGTCACCCAAATTCAGGTGACATATGAGTCTAACCCAAGGTAATCTGCTATAAATCACTGCTGGCACCCAAGTAGTACCTCTGATCTCCTCCCTCCCAGTTATAGCACTGCTGATCTCCTGAATTCAAGTTACATCAGCTGCTAGTGGGGTTAAATTAACAGCTGATGGGCAGAAGATGGTATAAAATAATGCAATTGGGATGACAGGTGGTTTGGCGGAGGTTTGCATTTTGGCAAAATACATTCTTCTTGCTCCAGCTTTGAATGTAACACAAGTTGCACACTTTAGTCATCTATCTTTTCCCTCATATACCTGCAAACATCCATGATTGTCTTTCCTCTGTCACCAGTGTAGATGACGGACAGGTCCGGTGAAGTTCTGTTGGTATAAAATAAGAGAAGTGAGGAAAAAAAAAAAGAAAAAGATCTACAGTATTCTTTTATGGTTTTTAATCTGGACTTTCAGAAATCAAGACAGTTGTTTTAAAGACGTCATAATTTAGAGTTCTGTACTTAAGAGACTTGATTCAGGCTTAAAGTATTCTGTAATTAGGGTGAATTACTGAGCTTTAAGCTAAGGGAAAATCGAATACAGAAAAAAATTCTTCCTGCTACCTTTTGAATTGAAACCAGCAGCAAAAGTGCTGCTTTTTAGCATGTGCATAGCTTGATCTATAGCTCTCAGTTGGGTAAACTCCTGGGAAAATGAGTACCTTCCTTGCTGATGTACAGTGGAATTCATCCAAAGGACAAGATCCCGAAGCTGATACAAATCAGCATAAAGCCTCTGAATAGTATAACCTCCAGATTTAACTCACAACCTTGTATCTATAAATACTGTTTTGAAGTAGCTTTTAGATAATCTGACTCCTCTGACACATTCACAGTTTATGCGTATGAATTCATTAATGTAACATCAATTAACATAAGAATTTACCGAAATATTTTTTTTTCTATAAAAAATTAATATTATCTGGTATGTATAAGACCCCCTTTACCTACTGCTGAAATGCAAACGTGGAACACACTGCAGCCACTGAAGACCTCCTTCACAGATTCTGAAGTAAGGAGCGATGCCTTCTTTGGTTCATGTACATGAGCATGGGATTTCCAGGAGGGGCAGATCATAAGTTGCCCTTAGCGCAATTAGACCATGACACTGTCCAATAACCCTCTATGCTGTGAAGGGTGATAGAGGTTAAAGTGGCTACAAATCTCAATAAACTCAGTTTTGTGAAAAACATGTCCAGCAACAAGGCTGACCTACGGCTCTGGATCCTCCCAGGGCTCAATTTTTTTCTTACCATCATTGCAGCAAAAAGAGTCAAACATGCTCTGTTATAGCTTGGGCTCAAAATCATCTGTAATACGAGGTGTTTCACAAGGAAACTAGGACACCTAGCAAACAGATGGTATTGTTTTCAATCAAAGTGTAACTAAACTTTTGAACAGAGAACACATTTTTGTGATTGAGTCTTTCCTCCTAGGTTTTTACAAAAAAAAAAAAAGAGAAAAAAGAGAAAAAAATGCTGTCAAAAGCACAGCCTATAAAAGTGTGATCCCCTTTAATTTAAATATCTGATTTGCAAAAGTTTCAGTAAGACTAGAGATAATTCATATGAAAAAGAGTTGTTTAAGGGACCAGTTTGTGCTTCGTTATTTTTTTCTTTATATCCACTTTCAATTTAGAAATAATTCCAATTTTTATTATACTTTATTATGAAAAAATATTTCATACAATAGAATGAGGTACATAAAAAGAGCTTGCCTCTACATTTCTGTAGGCATCTTTAGAGGGTACTGAATATTTAAAAGATCTTATAAATAGAAGCAGGATCCATATGGCAAGATAATAAATATTCATAAAAGTACGGATAGACAGATTCTCTGACTCACTTTTACAATTGCAGCTCTGCAGGAAACAAATACACAGCTCTTCCATTCAAGTGCTGGATAATACATTGATCTGCCTGCCAGTTCAATCTAGGCACCTTGCACAGGAATATTTTTTTCCTCATTGCATCTCGTAAACAACAATATCTTTTAGCCTTTTGCTTTTTGAATATTAAGCTGTGAAGTTTCATATTCCTTGGTTGGATGTGACTATGTATAATGTACAACATGGAAGGGGGATTTGTTGCTGATTTCTGGAAGAGTGGACTGCATTAAAATGCATACATTTTGTGCAACTGACAGAAAAAAGAAGCTGCATGCTGAGCATCAGGTGGGCCATATGAAATTAATAATTTCTCACTCAGTTCATTTCCTAATGGAAACATGTCTACTGTAGGCAAACTGCTGCTTAGCATTAATTGCCACACTTGTTTAACATCTCAGCTCCTCAGATAGGTACTTTCTTAAATATGCACTCAATTTTCTATTAAGGCAGCTCATGAACTGGGCCAGGGATTCTCCTTTGGGGGTGTTAAGCTGCCTCTGCAAAAGGAAGTTTATAGTCCAAACCTCACCATAAAAGAAGCAATCTCCGTCAGATGGACATCTGTACATGCTGAGTATGCAGCGGAGTGCAGAGCACACTCCTCAAGCAGAGACCCTGGCTTGCCATTCTTGGGCTGCCGCTCTACAATCTGCACACACCCTGATGTCTCAGATTGAAGATGAGCAATTAAGTACTTATTTTAGCTAGTTTTGCTTATGAAAAGTCCATCCAAAATTAGTACAGGAGCCCACAGATTTGACTTAGCAGAAACTAAGTAGAGGAAAGTTTCCCTACTCATTTCAAACAGTTTTTATTTAAAAAAGTTCTAATTGCATCAAAGGGGAAAGACAAGTTATAATTGCTATCCTGCAACAGGGGCCTGGAAAAGCGCTTTGGAATCACCCTTTTCTCTCCTTAAATATTCCTTCATGCAATATTTCATGTACTCTCCTCATTTTCCAGTACTTTCCAACCTGTAATTGGCAAAATCTTTAGTCAGTCTTAGTGACTGTTCATATCATTCAATTATGTTTACATCAAACATATATCCATCCTAATTGTTTCATCACCATGTTTGTGTTGTTATTAAAACCTACTGTTGCTTTTGATTATTAGTAAGAAAGTAGGAGGTTTAATTTAATAGATGACTATGACTTTGCATTTCTAGTGGAAAACCAGACTGTAACTGCTTCTGAGTAACAACTTGTTATTACATACATTTCATGGTCATAATTCTTTTGCTGATACTAGGCGAATATTTTCAGACTATATTTTTTTGGGCCTACAAGGATGCTGGGGATGGGCTCTTCATTAGGGACTACATAGCAGTGATAGGACAAGGGATAATGGGTTCAAACTTAAACAGGGGAAGTTTAGGTTAGATATAAGGAGGAAGTTCTTGATTGTAAGGGTGGTGAGGCACTGGAATGGGTTGCCCAAGGAAGTTGTGAAAGCTCCATCTCTAACAGTGTTCAAGGCCAGGCTGGACAGAGCCTTGGGAGACATGGTTTAGTGTGTAGCATCTCTGCCTATGGCAGAAGGTTTGGAACTAGATGATCTTAAGGTCCTTTCCAACCCTAAATATTCTATGATTTTATGATTCTATTTTCCCTGCATACATTTTGGCTACATTACTGAGCCCCAAGGATGCATAGCCCTCTATTATTAAACTCTAAGGACTGGGGAACAATTATGGTTAACTTTTGTTGTAATTCAATTCTTGTTAACTGTCTGCTTGTTACCACCTTCTCAATCAGCCCAAGATATAATGAGTAAGATGGATTTCCAATGCATTACATAATAAAAATAGGTATGAAAAATGAATTAGGGAATGTTGACATAAAGTATTTTGATTATTACATGCACACTCGGAAGTGACATAGTTAAGATACTTCTCAGCTGAAAAGATGTTTTGAAGATGATGAATAAGCAGAATGAAAAGAATGATATTCCAGGTATCACTTTTCATTGCTCCTTTCTGGGAAATTTTGTCATTAACATCAGCTGATTTTCTAGCATTCCTCTCACTGTTATGTGCTAGGGGGATAAAATTAGTTGGAATATATAATTTGTACACACTGTTTCAGACTTAGCTCTTTTCTCTTTCTAACTGAAGAATCAGTTGATGCTTTGATCAGACTACTGGAAGATGATGCTCATCTTCTCTCTTCCCTTTTTTTTTTTTCTTTCCCATTATTTTTAATATGGGAAGCATAATGTCATTGAAATTAAACCTTCCAATCCCTCTCTGGCCACTTTCCAAAGAAGAGAGAAATAATAATAAAAAAAATAAATTACCCTTTTTAATCTAGTTTGGAAAATGAAATAGAAAAGAGAAAGATTAACATATATTTATACATTCATATTTCTAACCTTAAGAGTGAAATTTCTACAGAATCCCCCTCATTTTCCTTTATGCTTGGTAAGGTCTTTATCTCACTTCTGTGAGGAGGAATAGCACCTTATTTTGAATCAGTCTATTAGAGTAAGTAGAAAGACTTTGGCAGATATTCAGCATGGACCCCTGTCCTTTCCTCTTTAGCTTCCCTGCAGGGGAATGGCTCTCAACAGCAAGCTAAAGCTACTGATGGATGTCAGGAAGAGGGCAGAAATGTTTTAATGTCTTTTTAACTCCACTCTTCATCAGAAAATGTGGCTGTAAATGGATTACTAACTGAATTCAGACCAGCATCAAAAGGACAAGTCCAGTTAAAATACAAAAGGGAAAGCTTAAGAAAGACTGCTGCATTTTTTTTCAGTCCAAATGAAAATTGTTGTAAGATATTTAAAGAATGGGCTGAAATAACTTCAGAACAATCAGAGTTGTCTTTCTTTGAGAATGCCTGATGAGGGCAAGTGACATTTCAGAAGACAGAATATGAATAATTGTAGCATCATCTTCCAAGAGGAGACACAGGAATTGCTGGGAAGCTAGAAGATGGTATGTTCAACTTCAGAGAATGGAAAATTATCGGAATTAACTACTTAACAAACAACTACAGATGTTGCAAAACCAGCAGGTTTAAGCAAGTGCCAAGATTAATTTCTAAATAGCATATCATATTAAACTATTAATTTACTTGCTTGATAGTGTAACAAGTCCAAAGAAAAGTAAAAGATCAATAATGTGACATTACTAGACTCCAGTAAGCATCTATACACTATTTAATCTGACTTTCTTGCAAGCTGAGTAACAGTCTAGATGAAGCTAATATAAGAGGGTTCAAAATTGTTTGTATAAACTACTTAGGGAATAGATAGCAACAGGTCACTGTGGTACTAAACATCAGTACTAGGTAGGGATTTACAGAGTTCTTGTGAACTATTCATTGTTTTCACTAATTATGTAGAAGAAAATATTAATGATGAAATAGAAAACACACTTCTTAAATTTTAATAGTACTCTGACCTTATATTAAAGAACAGGATCAGAATTTAAAATAAAGTTGATCAGTTGGATTTATGGCCCCAAAAAATACTGAATGAAATCCAACTCTGACTTAGGAATTATCATTTGTGCAAAGAAACAGTACGAGAAAGGCACCCTGCAGAAAAAGGAGCTGCTACTTCTAGTAAATCCGAAGATGATTATGAGCTGACAGTGCTACATACATCTTAAAAAGGTAAACTTTCTCATGGAGAATGTGTCTGAGCACAAAGCACAAAAAAGTAATCCTGTAACTCTGGTTAGTACTGGGTACACATCAGCCAAAACACTTTGGATACTCAGGTTTCAGAGAAGATATAATTAGGACAAAAGTAACAAATACAAGCTTGGGTCTACAACTTAGGATGTCTGAGGGCAAATAGAGGAAATTGAGGTTTTAAGTGGAAAGTAGACTGAAGTGAGAAACCAAGTCAGCCTTTCTGTAAGAACAATATGTTGCAGAGAGGAATGAAATGAGCTGGTTTCCATGTCCCACATGGATGGGACTGAAAGTCATGAACTTTCAGTCATGATGAACTTTCAGTCATGAAGTAGAGGATGAGAGATTTTCTTTAGGCTATAGGAAAAGCTAGTTTACAGAAAGGAGATTGATCTGGAACTGATTTCCTGTAGAGGTGTTAAGTTTTCCTCATTGGAAGATTCTGAGCCAATGATAGATACACCTTTGTCAAGACTGACATTCAGTTTCAGACCCACTTTTCTACTATTCTGTGACACTGGTGTACCAATTATGCAAAAAATATAAAATGCCAAAAAACCCACAGTGCAATGCCTAAAACTTCTGCTCAGATTTTCACTGCTCACTTCCCTTTCACTGGCACTCACTCTTTGCTTTCACCTGCTGCCCAGTGTCAAAGGTCTGATAATAAACTAAAATCTAAATTATTAGTTACCTGAATAGTATTTTGAGCTGACATAATAGAAGTAGTAATTGACAGTTTAATAAGAATTCATTAAATAGTATAGGTTAATGAACATACATTGTTGTGGAGATCCCGTGAAGTCTTTTTCTTTTCTGTAAAGTAGACATTATGTTTTTGCAATGTGCGTTATTGCCTCTATTCGTATACATTGATTTTTAGTGATTGCTGTTATATGCTCAGTGAGTTTTATGAAGGGCTGACCTTCAGTACTCTTATTTTCTAGCATTATTTCCATCTAGACTGGAACCTGTGTGTAATCAGGTACAGAAAGCAGGCTTTTGCCACCACTTAGTCCTTCTTTCATGTCATTGGAGAAAAAAATATGAACAAAGTTTGTTTCAGAACAAAGGTCATTTCAGACAAAAAGATCTTTTCATACATAGGTTTATTTCATCATATGATAAAATCCAGTTAACCAAAGCAACTTTCAGTTACTGCTTGAAAACATGCAAGAAATAATTTCTAACATAATCACCTAACACTTACGTATATAGTAATAACTACCCTGATTATAAATAACTTATGCAACTTTTATTGGTTTTATTTACAAATTATTTTATTTCCCAATTTTATTAGCCCTTAGGGGTCATGGCATAGTATGTTAAGAAACTATAAGCTGTGTTTTCAGCATTAAACTGCTTAGTAGTAGGCTCTGAAAGCAAGCTGCGAGTAAGAGGAAAGGTGGCTGCACCATCAGACCTGGCAAATTCCTTGTTTGGCTTTGCATCAGCCAGTTTTGAGATTCCCTGTTTCTCTCAATTGAATGCAGTAAGATCAGTGATAAGCACTGTACCAATGGCAAGGCAATACCACTTACCAAAACCTTGCTGGTGCCCCTGGATTCCAAGGTGATCAGAAGCCACAGTTATCCTGGGAGGTACAATGTGAATCTCATACTCCTCTCTGCCCCTGCCCTGTGGAGCTTAGCCCTGTCCTGCCTGCCCTGCACCCCTGCCCTGCTCCACCAGTTTTCTTGACCCTCTGTAGAACCGAGGCACAGATGCCTGCATAGATTTCCAGCTCCAGCTCTTCAGAGGATGGGACACCAAAGGGGCTACACTTTTTCACTTGGCTAGTAGCTCTCTAAGTGAGCCCACTGATGTAAGGTTGGCGTTCCATGTCTCCTTATGCTGAGAGGTCTACTACAGCAAGAGGTACCACAAGGACCTGCCCTTTTGGCCTGATCGCAGCATCTGGAGAGCTCAGGACCACAGAGCAGGGTGGGAAAAAGGAGACTCACAATTCCATAAAACCCTGCTGAGCTTCTGGCCAAAAGTTCAGTAAGATGTTGAGTGATATTTTGATATATTTTTTGATTTTGTACAGTGACAGAAAATTTTGACCAAATTTAGGCTTTTGAAGTTACAAAGAACACAGCAGGACATATGACTATCTGTTTTCTTCACATCCCTAAATGAAATCCATACACATAAAATCAAACTGTTTAAACAAATACATGGATACACAAGAGTTGATATTCATATCTGTACTATAGAAATCACCCCCGAAAAAAAATTCCTGATGAAATAACATGTCCTATGAACAAGCACATATTAGTCCTGAATTTTGAGTTTATCAGCCTGTAGTTCTCTAGAAAGTCAGGTGTTGAGCAGAAGGGTTAATGTACTTTCTTAGCCAGAAAGTAACAGCATAAAAGCTCCCTGATTTAGCTGTTTAAAACCACACATACCCACATCACTATGAAAAGACTGATGCAAGCCTTTTGATCACAACTTTGAGTAGCCTGCTCCATAGCTTCTGAAATACTTCATCAAAGAGAGACCTGAGTAAAAGTGAGAGTGGCTAGGCCACCATTGCAAGCTTGAAACTCAGTTCTCCACTATGAAAACTGGGAAGAGGACACCTTCTTACAATGCTAGAGGTACTGTGAGGCTAAAAATCACTTAATGATCCTGACAAGTCCTTATAGCTTTATAGCAAGGCAATAACTTTGTACATAGCAATGAATCATCATTGTCACATCAGTATAATGGACTGAGCATTTTTATGAGGCTTTTGAATTACCATTTAAGTTGAGCTCACATTTTTAAGAAAAGAGATATAAGCAAAGCTGCAAGAGCTCTTTCACTTTGCCAGTGACTTTTTCTTGTCCATACTTTGTGCTCCAGTTTTCATCTTCAATTATGCAGCATCATGCATTATACAATGCTCCTCGACACATGGGGTCAGCCTATAAATGGAGAGCATTAATTCAGTGTGTCACATAATGGGGACTTCTTCCTGTAGAGTGGTAGCTTCAGAAATGGTCTCATCAAAAGTATCACCAGATGTGCAAAGCATTTGTTATGAGGCAGTAATGATGCTGTCTCTTTTTGCTGCCTGTTCTGTGTGAATACATGTAAAGGTGAAGCATCACTTTCCAGGAAGAACCTTTACTGCATTCACCCACTTAAAAATTCAGATACCACAGCTAGCTCCAAGCAGTAAATATCTGGATGCAAGGAGAATACATGAAGTAACAAATAAGTGCAACTCATATAGTTTACCATGCCAAAATGGGTTTATTTACAATCCACTTCCATGATAATGGGAAAAAGTGCTTGTGCATGTGTATTTGCAGTGATAGTAGGGATTAGGGGGACACAGATTAAAACGTATTTTTATGAAAGCAAAATATTAATGCTTTCAACTAAACTGAACATGGCAGTTTTACTTTGACCTTTTCATGCAATCAGTGAAGTTTTCTGCTAGAGATCAGCAGTTAGCTAAAAATATGAAAGCTTGGCACAAACAAAGAAAATTATCTTAGAGGTCAAGTATGATGATTTTTTTTTCTAATATATAAATATTTCTGGTATTTCAGCATCTTACCTAGTAGATGGCAGTGTCGTGTGATTACACTCTATATCTGTTAATCTAAAATCAACAATCTCAACAGAAAAAAAAAAAAAAAACCCTTGCAAGATGGAAATTTGGCATGGGAAAGTTTAAATCTGTGACAAAATCCCAAAGCAACATGAGATATATTTTTTATCAGAAAAATTTTGTCTCCTGCACCCATTGTTTTGCTTTCACTTGAGTCTTCTTGCACAAGACTGATATGCATGCACACTACTGAAAGCTATTTCTTGGGGTATATGCCATAGTTGGGCATATATTAATTTGTCTTAGCAGGCTGAAAGTTCACTAGACCATGAAAAAAATAACAGCCAAAGCCTTCTAGGAAATTGGGCAAGAATTACTCTTGGTTCCTCCATTTAATTTGATAACAGTTATACGTTAAACATTGTCACTGCAGAAAAATAAGTGACTTCATTTAGTAATAGATTATTGAATAGACTTGCAGTGACAGTAAGGCAACAGATTAAAAGGTAGATCATTCATATTTCAACTAGATGAATATACTCTGCTTGCCAGCTTTGTATATAAAGGAATGAAAGTGAGACTATTTCTTTGTACATCGTTTAGTCCATGGCAACCTGTGGTATCTCTGGCCACAGCTGAGACCCAAGAACAATTCACTGCCTATATAAGATGTGTGTCTATAAAATACATGAGGCCAGCAGGTCTTCTGATGATCATTCACATGGAAACTGCTAGTCAAATTCATCCTTCATGTAAATTGATGAAGTCAGTGAGCTTGACTATGGATAATTTTCCCCCAGAGCACTAATAACAAGGTGGCAGTCTTTCAGAGACAGTAGACACAGCTGCACCAAGGAAAGGAGAGGAAGAAAACTCTACCCTCACAGATATGCTGCTGTTCAAATTATTATTACAATATATTATTAAGCTATAGCTGAAGTCTTGATAGTTGTTTCTAAGTTTTAAAAGGACCTTAAAGAATGTGCTGGAACTGAAGGGATTTTGTCATCCCACTCTGAGCATTATAAGGAAAAAGCTTTTCAGCAGAGTAAATAGACTAAACAAGCCAAACCTGTGTCCTCCCCTCCTTTTCTCTTCAGCCACAGGGAATGCAGGGTCATCCAGAGTCTGCTCAAAATGTTCACTGCCTGCTCAAATTTATGTTAAAGGAAGCATAGCTCCGGAAAGTAATGAACCTTCAGTAATTACTTGATGATAATGGCTGAAAAGTTCCCATTTCTCCTTTTTTCTTAACAACTTCAAATTTAAGAGCCACATTCTCCAGAAGCTGAAAAACGGGTCTTTGAAGAACTAGTAGTGGAATCATGCCATTTTTTAAACACTTATATGTGACCTGGCTATATTACAATTCTTGTTGTTTTAATAAAGAATTGTACCAGTACAATTTTTCCGTCTAGCAAGATGCTATGCAGTTACAATTAAAGTTGACATCAAAACCAGTGTTCCACCTAGACTGATTTCCAGAGTTTTTGAGCCTTATTCCTCTCTCTGAGGTGGGAAGCATATTAGAGAAAGCATCAACTCTCATGCCTTTGCTACCTACAACAGGACTTTGACAGCACTCAAAAAGACTTCTTTAGTGTCACCATTTGAAGGAGTACTAGCCAGGCACCTTGGGCAGCAGGACTGAGAAATCACACTGTAGGATTTTCTTTATCTCTCCCCACAGAGGGGGAAAGCTGGACAGTGAATAGCCGCAGTTATCAGGCCAAGGGAGATGATCCTGCCCCTCTACTCTGCTCTTGTCAGACCTCACTTGGAGTATTGTGTACAGTTCTGGTGTCCTCAACATAAAAAGGACATGGAACTGTTGGAACAAGTCCAGAGGAGGGTCACGAGGATGATCAGGGGATTGGAGCACCTCCCGTATGAAGACAGGATGAGAAAGTTGGGGCTGTTGAGCTTGGAGAAGAGAAGGCTGCGTGGAGACCTCATAGCAGCCTTCCAGTATCTGAAGGGGGCTTACAAGGATGATGGGGAGGGACTCTTCATGAGGGACTGTAGTGACAGGACAAGGGGTAACAGGGTTAAAACGTAAACAGGGGAAGTTTAGATTGGATATAAGGAAGAAGTTCTTTATTGTGAGGATGTGAGGCACTGGAATGGATTGCCCAAGGAAGTTGTTAATGCTCCATTGCTGGTGATGTTCAAGTCCGGGTTGGACAGAGCCTTGGGTGGCATGGTTTAGTATGAGGTGTCCCTGCCCATGGCAGGGCGGTTGGAACTACATGATCTTAAGGTCCTTTCCAACCCTGACTATTCTATAATTCTATGATTCTATGAAACATATGTTTTCTGATCTCCAGGAGAAAGGTCAAGGCTATACAGTGCTATATGCTAGTACCCAGCCTGGGTGAAAGTAGCCTGGATCCTGGAAGAAGCCCTTCCTCATGTAGTGTTCTTCCTGGGTTAGATTACTGATTTTCAGACCACAGAAACATTGTGATTACCACATTGCTGCCCTCCTTCTGGTAGCTAAACTAGTTAATGACAAGCAAGTTGAAATATCTCTATGCGGTATAAGGCTGCATTCTGTCAACCTAGGCTTTAAGATTAACAGGTGCTTACCCTTCCCAGCAGTAAGAACTAGCACATCTCAATTTTTGTCCCACCCCTGCAGCCTTCTCTGCTTCAAGCTTTGTTGCAGCTCCAACTACTAAGTCTTAAGTTTCACAGTATTATGACGCCTAGTTTGTTTCTGAAAGTCCAATTATTAAATGAGGCACCTTTTTTTGAAAGGGTAAGGTTTTTCTCTCTTGTGACTTCAGAATCATAGAATCATAGACTAGTTAGGGGTGGAAAGGACCTTAAGATCACCTAGTTCCAACCCCCCTGCCATGTGCAGGGACACCTCACAATAGACCATGCTGCTCAAGGCTCTGTCCATCCTGGCCAGGGATGGAGCATTTGCTACTTCTTTGGTCAACCTGTTCCAGTGGCTTCAAAAAATTACTCAAGAGAAACCCTATGGCTCAAAACCATTGAAAAAGCCCAGTTAAGCCTGTGGCATTTGAACACAAAGGAAGTGTCAGTGCTTGTCTGAAAAATACACTTGCTCATTTTTTCAGCTTTTGCTCTGTCATAGCAAAAAAGACTTTCTTCTATTGAGCAGTGTAAGTACACACCTAGATTGGTCATAAAATATATGCTAATTTGCTGTGCTTAAGAAGAAAGACCAGGTCAGAGCGAAGTCAGTTATTGCAGCTCTGCATGTACAAGAGCTCTGTGGTTTTAAACAACAGCCCCTTTTGTCATAATTAGGGTTCAAAATCAATGTTTAAATCAGACTGGAAAATGTGTTGCTTTATACCCAGGATGTAGCTACAGTATGATCTATGGTATACCACCATGAATTTCCAGCACGCTAGCCTGGCTTCAGGCTGTTGTGCTGAGCTGGAAGGGAGTCTTCCAGTGCAAACACCAGACAACAGATCCTGAAGTTTTCTCATGGTTTAAGCTCCTCATGCAGTTCGCTCTCTCACTCCCCCCTCTTTCTTCCCCCAGACCTGGGGGGATGGGGAGGAGAATCAAAAGAATGTAGCTTCCACAGGGTGAGAAAAGAACAGTTTAGTAACTAAGGTATAACACAAATCACTACTGCTACCACTAATAATAATAATAAGAGAAATACAAGGGAAAAAGAATACAATCGCTCACCACCCGATATCAGGCCTGACCACACAGTGCACCCCCACCCTTCCAGGTCTCTGCCCTCCAGTTTTACATCCTAGACATGACGTGCTGTGGCACAGAATACCTCTTTGGTCAGTTTGGTCAGATGTCCTGTCTCTGCTTCCTCCCGGCTTCCCCTCTTCCCCGGCAGAGCACGAGACTCAGAAAGTCCTTGGTCAGACCCAAACATTACCAAGCAGTAACTGAAAACATCGGTGTTATCAATGCTGTTCCCAGGCCGAAAGTCAAAAACACAGCACTGCAGCAGCTACCAAGAAGAAGAAAAATGACTGCTGCTGCTGA
>JARCZZ010001006.1:0-11601 GCA_030323915.1 Brotogeris chrysoptera | reverse complement strand
TATCACTACAGTCCCTAATGAAGAGTCTCTCCCCAGCATCCCCATAGGCCCCCTTCAGATACTGAAAGGCTGCTAGGAAGTCTCCCCGCAGCCTTCTCTTCTCCAGGCTGAACAGCCCCAACTTCCTCAGCCTATGTTTATATAGGAGGTGCTCCAGTCCCCTCATCATCCTGACACGACTGTCCATGTCACCGACAAAGATGTTGAACAAGACCGGTCCCAACACTGATCCCTGAGGGACACTACTCGTTACCGGTCTCCAGCTGGACACTGAGCCATTGAGCACAACTCTTTGCATGTGGCCATCCAGCCAGTTCTGTATCCACCGAGTGGTCCACCTATCAAACTGATGTCTCTCCAACTTAGAGGTCCCATGGACTTTTGTATGTTCAGGTTCTTAAGATGGTCTCAAATCAGATCATCTCCTCCAGTGGGCCCAGGGTCTTCATTCCCACAGTCCCTGAGTCTGCCTTCCAAGACTTGGGTGGTGTCATCAGAGCATTTGCCAGTGAAGACTGAGGCAAAGAAGTCATTAAGAACCTCAATTCTCCAAATCCGGGGTAGCCAGTTCTCCTGACAGGCTAGGGACAACAGGGGCCCCCTCCAGAAACTGTCTTTTATTTGCAACGTACCTATAGAATCCCTTCCTGTTATCCTTAACATCCCTAGCCAAGTTTAATTCTAAGTGGGCCTTAGCTTTCCTAACCTGGTCCCTAGCTTCCCGCACAACATCCCTGTATTCTTCCCAGGATGCCTGTCCTTGCTTCCACCTTTTATAAACCTCTTTTTTCCTTCCAATTTTCCTCAGCAGCTCCTTATCCATCCAAGGAGGTCTCCTGGCCCTTCTGCACTTCCTTCTAGTTTGCTGTCGAGTTCTGAGCAAGTTCTACGAATCATGGGTCTGATGCATGACTGGTCTTGAAATCACTATCTGAAAAGGAGTATGAATGAAAAATGTAGTAATGTAATCAAAGGGGTGACTGTTTTACACACAAAACATTTTTTTTAAAGGTTAATGTATTTTGATACATTATAATCCCTTCTTCAACACTCTTGAGTAGTCTTACAGAGGATTCAGCTTGAAATACTTATGTAACTACCTCTATATATTATAAGTGTATTAGACCCTCTTTATGTAGGCAAATAATTGTCTCTCTCTGAAAGTAGATTACAAATTCATCCTGATGTTTGCTGAGTATATGAATTACTGTTACAAACACTGTGTTATCTACATTGCTATTGGACTGCTGCTATGGTATTAAAACAGGTAATGGTAATGCTTCAGTTGCTTCCCAGACAGCTTTGAATTCCTTAGATAATATTTCAGAATTTGCTTCTCTCCACCCTTGTACCCAGTTACCTTTTGTTGAAGAATCCTGCCTGAGCTGAATGCTGAATGGCTTTCAGTGAAGTGGCTCTGGGGAGAGGGCCTTTTAGAGACAGCTGAACAGTACAATAGGTTTTAGCAAGGATTTAGGTGCCTATAAGCAATTATAATTGTGAGTAAATATTGGAGGCTTAGAGATACTGTAAGCACCCTCTTTCTCAATTTCTGCTTTAATTTGAAAAGTCCACTCAAGAGATTGTAAACTGCCATTAGCTGTCATTGGGTTATCTCACCCTAGGAAAGCAATTTGAGAGTTCATAAAACATGTGTTGGAACTACTGGTATGTGCAGCATAATGGAATTTGCAATTTTAATGCAAATTCTATCAGTGGCTTCCACAGTTGCACAAACTTAATTACCACTGAGTGAGTAACACCAGCGAGTAACAAGTGTTAAATGACACATGATCAATAATTCATTTGTTAGCACAGTATTGCTTACTGTGAAATGACCTTGATGGGAAGTCTTGCAAGTAACTTCCTTTCTTTATGCCACATTACTAACTGAAGAAAAATGCAATTCTACTAATGACATTTTTACTGATAAACTAATAGAACAATTGCTTTCTTAATGAACGGCAAAAAATCAAACCTGCAGGCTGTGAGCCACAGGCAGCTCCTTTCTGTTTCATCCTACCGGTTTCTAAAAGCAGGTTCTTTAACCGTTTTCAGGAGCCAGGAATGCTACTCACCAATAATGGTCTAAACTTGAGTTTTTGCAAATAACTGCCCTGCAGCGCTGAATTTAAAACAACCGGGAAAGAGCTGCTATCTTTCAGTACTAACAGACCAACCCATTCATATTTTTATAATGGCCACTTCCATTGCTCAGTTCTATGTGTGGTTGATAGATGGTTCAAAACCATGGGCTGCCAGAATGCTTTATTTGTGGTACTTATGTTTCTGTGTGAGATACTACATATATAGCTGCTGCATTCAAGACTCATTAGGTAGTAATTCACTCAAGTCTCTGCATTAATCTCAACAGGAGCTATGTAATAATATAAAGTGTAAATTACAGGAGCCCTCTTTGCCTGGATTTTCTTCTGAATTATATGCCACGTTGCTGTTGGGCCTGTATTGCACAATGTAGAAGAGGAAAAAAAAAATTCTTATATGCAGGTAAAATGACTTAATTGCCCAGAATTACATTATTGAGTAAAATCAATGACTTGACAAGGTCTTTTTAAATGTCTTATGTTTGGTATTCTGAAATGTGTGTTCCTTAATCAGCAAAACATGCTGTCATTTGCTACATGACTAGTGTTTGAAAACTAATAGATTATTTGCATTCAGTTGTTTGCAGATTTCTGCTGCCAATAAAGTACTTCTTTTCAAGCAGTGAAAAGTGCCTCATCTAACCTTGCATTTTGAACATGGTTGCCTGATGGTACCTGGTACTAAGGTTCTGCTATGGATTAAGTCTTGCACTTCCTTCATAAAAGAAAAGCAGCAATATACGTTATCGATACAGCAAAGTTCAAAGGTAAATATGACAGTGGTTTAACAAGATCCAGTGGCAAGGCAGATTTTATTGTTTCCTGTGTATAGGATGGGGTCAGACACAGCTGTCAGGGAAGCCTTCCCATTGATGCTCATTGGGAGTCATGATGTTCAGGAAGGACTCCCTTGCTTTCTAAACCTCTTTGTAAGAGAGGAGCCCAGACGCAGCTGTACCCACCCCTCGTCCCACACTTGGGCAATGGTTTATCTCTAAAGGATTATGTATGCACAACCCTTTATGTTACTTAGCTAAGATTTCTAAGTTTAGCATGCTGTTAATCACTTACCAAGGATCTGTTGTGGCAAGGAACCTCTCAAACTTGAGGAATAACATTGGAAGGTGTCCCTACTCAAGGGGAGAGTACAACAAGCTGCCTTGCAGGAGAGTTCACCAGGGCTGGGACCTGGGCTCTCCAGTGCTTCAAGAGCAAGATGATTGATTTACAGACATGTTTGCATACCAGCAGGAGGTCTAAGATAGCCCTTGGCTGCCATGTACCCATCTGTTTCCCAAAGTCCAGAGAAAGATGGATGCAGTCTTTAAAACCCCACTAGTGGTTATGGCATAAGTAGTGGGGGTCCCCACCACCACAGGTACATACTTGCTCACAGCCTCTCCTGCTAAGTGATTAGCTTAGATTCTCCATACAGCTCATTGCTTTCCTCCAGGTAGTAGGGAAACTCTTCTGCATTTTGAGACAGGGACTCGCACGGGAAGGTGGGGCGCAGCAGGTTTTTTTGATCGCCCTCTTCCTCCTGGTATCGCTGTTGATCAGGCTAAAGCCCGAAGAGGGGCAGACTTTCATTCCCCAGCTACTTGAGTAAAACACAAACCTTCATCTGAATGTCTTTGGCATTCCGGCACATCTGGAAACACTGCTTCCGAGCTGGTAATTAAATACACTTTATTCTGCAAAAGCCTCAGCTGACTAATGCAATTCTTACATAAAACATTAAGTTCAAAAGAGAAAGGATAAAATTAAAAGTGCTTCAGCCACGTACTCATCTCTAGGGAAGAAAAAAACGCTTAATACATACTCGACCCTATGTATGACTATTCTCTGACATTCAGCTCTGTTTTCTTGAAATCTGATTTCAAGGTGGGGTTAAAATGAACAATCAGTGCAAGCTAGTTCTCTGAACTTCAGAGGAAGGCACTTCTTTTTGTTACATTGAAGTCTGGAATGCTGGAAGATGCTGATAATTGTTTCATGCTTCCCTAGCACCATCCTTGGAGGTGTCCCAAACCTCCTTAGATGTGGTAATGAAGTTAGCATCACCTGTTTACTTATTCAGGGGAATGTTATAGAGGCAGTGAAGTGACAGCATGCAGGTTTGAAAGTGGGAGACTGAGAAGAACAGAGCATAAATGCCATTTCTTTTGCTCCTCAAGCTTTTATTTAATGCCCAATCTATTACTGAGTACTAATCATCTTCTGTCTTTTGCAGATTTTAAAGGGCTACTCACTGATTTGTCTGTGATTTAGGCAGGCCTGTAAGTGATAGAATACTCTCAGTCTGGTGTAGCAGCTGTATTTTAAAAGTATCTAAAAGTTGCAGCACATACATCTTCTTTCAGTTGTATTTCTTCTAACTACATTTTTTACCACAATTGCTGTATGTTTACATACTCAAATAATGCCGGATATGAACTTCTTTCTAGCACATATGTGACTGTACCCCCTTGTGACTATATATGCTTACAACTACGTTTCAGAAATGAGGGGTATCTGTTTGCCCCATAAAGAGTAAAGATATTACCCCTCCTCAATTTGACCCAGACAGCACTTGATTCATGGTCATGCTTTAAGGCAGAACAAATAGCAGAGTAAGGTTATGGTGGTATTTCATGATTGTCAAACAATCCTCCTAAGCTTTGCTACAGTATTAAATATTTGTAGGTTGAAAAGACAAGGTGAAGACCTTATCTGAAGGAGAGGGTATGTAGGATCATAGAATGGCAGCAAAGGAGACAGAAAGTTAGGGCAATGAGAAAAAAGACTGGGATGGAGCACAAAGCAGATAATCAGAAACTGGTGAGTCAAGCACTGCTGCTCCAAGCAGGCTTAACCAACATTAGTTGCTGTGCCCCAGCCTCGTCTCCTGATTTCCTTTCTGTATTTTTTGGTTAGCTGTGTTACTGGTTTTTATTTTCATGACAATGATGTAATGCTGAAGGGACTCTGTGCAGAGTCTGGTAAGTGCCATAAGTGTGCAACCTGTAGGAAGGCAGCAACCAGCCACTGGCTGTGAGAAAATGATGTGCCTTGAAAGTGAGAATAAGTAATTCAAAATCACCAGCAAAGGAGGTGGTGAAGCCAGGGTGAAGGCCATAGGCAGTGCTGCAGAGGAGAGAGAGGACCTAAGAAGAGAGAGGTTGTTGAGTGCTGGATGTTAATTGAGAATGCTGGGGATGATAACGCAGGATCATTGCAAATGGGAGGTGGGGCAGAGTATGCAAAATGGGACATATTTGAAGAGCATTATTTCTGAATATAATATAAAGGAACCAAAGGATAAGAAAGTTACTGATTGATAAGAGGGAGAGGTGTCACATGCACTTTAACCTAACACATAAGGGTGCAATTAGGGCAGATAAAGCATAGACAGACACATTCGCTATGGAATGATATCATCACCAAAGGAGGAGGTGATGCATGCTGAAGAAGCCCCACCATATAATAAACTGACAGAAAGTGAAAAGCAGTATGCCTTGCTTACTGATGAATCCTGCCTAATCATGGGAAAGCATCGGAGATGGAAGGCAGCTGTATGGTGTCCTTGACAAATTGCAGAAACTGCTGAAGAAGAGAGTGAATCGAGTCAGTTTACTGAGGTGAAAGCCACGCAGCTGGCCTTGGCCATTGCTGAACAAGGAAAGTGGCCAGTACTTTATACTGACTCATGGACGGTGGAGGTGGTTGCAGAGATTGTAATTCTAATTTGCTTCTCTGCCATTTGAAAAGACACTGTCATGCCTTTGCTCAGACTCACCTTCTCTGGCATGCTGGCACAGTGGGCCAAAAAGTATGCATCCAGCTCCGATTACATTCATCCTGGGAATTATTTTGTTGAGTTATGGCTAATGATAAGGACTTAGCCTGCCTGCTTCACTAAGTCACATGCCAAATATTCTCTCTCTCCCCTTGTTTCCCTATTGAACACATCCTTGCTGCTGTAAAGTAACAGGCTAACTCAGTTCAGGTGCTGGGTATAATTAGGTTTCCTTGAAATTCCTTCAAAAAACATACATTGTGGCATCAATGTATAAACCATAAACAGAACTACAGATTTCTGTTAATTAGAATTAAAGGGAGGGAAGTAAAAAAGAGCAAAGAGGATGAGGTCAGAGTCCAAAATGTTACATAAGCTTGTGGGAATACAGGTGGCCTGCCAAAAGCCTCAGGCAAGTCGAAGATGTGAAGGATGTAACCAGAACAGCCATAGAACATCACAGATGTGAATAACAAATGTGAGTATGCAGCATATCCTGTATGGGAGGACACAAGCTTATTAGCAGGGGTGGTGTGAATTGTAGTGTTAGAACTGATCACAGCTTAGCTAGTACAAAACCAAGGATAACAGTTGAATAGTTAATATCTAAAAATAGCTTGTGTGATTTTCTATAAGTATGGCAAGAAACTCAGTAAAAGTGCTCCAGTTTGCACACGCACGCTGTCTCTGTCTCATACTTCACTGCAAATGGCTCCTGAACAGGGACTCTTCACTCACCGAGTACCCCCAAGTGAGCTGAATATGAGAGAGAACCGTGATGCCTTCCGTCCTTCCCTGCAGGTATTTTGCACGGGTATAAGGAAGCTGCCAGGGTAGCATAACGGGGCAGACTGCCAACTACACTATAGCAATTACATCACCAAATGTTGATGCGGATTACAAAGGAGCAAGGGTATCGTGTGGCCCCCCAGAAAGTGACTCTTTTGCTGCTATGGATAAGATGCAATTGCCTTTGGTACCCTTCTACAGACTTACGAAATACGGGATTGGAAGCTTGTGGGACAGCAGTTACAAACTGTACAATCCGATGACTGTGATATTAATCCTGATTATTTAATTACTTGGCACATTGGTTTTGCTGCGTTGCGCTCTCTTCAGCCACAGGTAGGGGATGATAACTTTTCAAAAACTGACTCAATTACAGTACTCTCAGATCACCCAAAACCTGCGAGAGGAAATATTTTAATTGCACTTGATAACACTGACATAGCTGATACAAATGAAACTCCAGAACACATTTATGAGGGGCCTGTGCATGTTCGTCAGACTGCTATTGCTGCTCCTGTGGTTCTGCTGCCTGATAATTCTGATGCTGACCTGGATAGTCCTTTTGACCTGGGGTCTATTGATCCAGAAAAGGAGCCCGATTTATATTCCCCAGATCCTCATGATAAATGGGCAGCTGTAAAGGGAGAAGTGAGATGGGTGGGGGATGCAGATGTATTGTGTGCTTTCCCGGTGGTGTACGTGCCTGATCAAGACCCACAGTGGGAAGGC
Source organism: Brotogeris chrysoptera (assembly GCA_030323915.1). Classification (NCBI taxonomy): domain Eukaryota; kingdom Metazoa; phylum Chordata; class Aves; order Psittaciformes; family Psittacidae; genus Brotogeris; species Brotogeris chrysoptera. The sequence goes on along the minus strand of JARCZZ010001006.1, from coordinate 4,200 downwards.
CTCTTATATGCTCTTACCAAAGATACCAGGCAAACGGTGATGGACCATAGAATTGGGGCCCCATATACAACTCATTTGTTAGTCTCTCTGTACCAGAAGTTGGCAAATATAAATATGACCATGTTTCTATCTACCCTTAGAGACCTTTCTAGATATTCCTGGTGCTGCATCCTCTGTCAGTCTCAGGGTACATTCTGTGCCTCTTTTTTTTTTTTTTTGAAGATCAGCCCTACAAAGACCCATGCTGTGAATCTTTACATGGAAGAAACTGGAATTTATGAAATCATGGGTTTCATTTTTGCTGTTTAGACAACTCTGTGTTGGGATGAGTGTGCATTTTGGTCAGTATAAGCCCCCCGAGCCTCATGCAATGTAGGGGAGGGCAGAACCTCATACCACCCAGGTCAATATTGCCACTGCGGGGACGCCTGCTAAGGTTGAGCCTGCCACCTCTCTTAGAGCTGGTTTCCTGATCGTCTTCACAGGGTCCTTGTGCCATGTTCTGTACAAGGGGCCATGTACTAGGGGTAATGATTATCTGTCTGGATTTTGTGTTTCAAACACTGTAGTCGTGTGGAGTGTGCTTGTGGGGTCCCTTGTGCATGTATGCGTGTTGAGGACAGACGGTGTTCTGTGGTGTTTTTTGTTGTCGGGTGCATGCAACAGTTTTTAACAGGTAGCAGATTAACATTCTGGGCAAGAAAGGGTTAATGCAAAAGCCCGGTTGCTGGCAGATGTTTACAGCTGCTGCCAGAGCAGGCCAGTGTGTGCAGCTCTGCAGAGTAGGGAGAGCCGAAAAAAAAAAGAGAGAAAAAAAAAAATGCCCCTTTAGTTATTTGATAGTTTGGTACCCATGTTCGAAAGAAGCTGCCCTCTCTGATTTGGCTCTCAGTGCTCCAGTGGTGGAACGGCCGGGATGGACATCGGAGCTGTGGAGAGAAGGAAAAAAAAAACAACCCCTCTCGATCTATTGAAGCATTGGGGCAGTTTGTAGAGACTTCACAAAAGCCTAAAGAGCACCCGCAACCCACTCGGTGCACGGCAGGAGCCCTGCTTAGTGCGTTTAAAGTAACCTGGGGGTGAATCCGAGACTTGGAGGAACAGCTAGATCGGTTGAAACAAGAACAGCTAATTGAAAAAGAGAGAGGGGTAGCACAACCACATGCTTTACCGGCTGCCACCCGAGCAGCATCAGGGGGGCAGAAGAAAAAAAAAACCAACCCACAAAAAAGCCCCCAACAAAAACAACCAAACAAAAAAAGCCACTTTAACTGCCGGTAATGGCACAGCAAACTCCTTGACTGTTAACACCGTGCAGTTTACTTCTGCAGCTTTTTCACATTCCTTTTTCATCAGAATGCCTCTGCTTTAAGGAAGCGCTTTAACCTGCTTTCTTCTCAAGAACCGATAACCTGGGGGAGGGGGTATATTTTTGTCCTCCTATCTACAGGTCCATGGCGACTGCCTTCAAAGTTTGTCAAGCCTTACTGTGAGCTGGACAGACGAGTGGGAGAACCCAACGCTTCAGCTACAGGAGCTGATTGTAAATACCCCGAGCAGAATGAGATAGAGGAAAACGAACGGTTGCAAAACATCACTTATGGGCAACTGAAAAAAAACAACTTGAATATGCATGCTTGTAAAGTAGCTATTATTAGATGCTGTGATTTTATGTATAAACCCACCTGTATTTACTAGCCAGTTGCTAATAAGAAACGACACCTCGTATTGTATGGATTTGCCACTTGCAAAAGAGATGTTAGAGCATGCAAATCTGCAGCAGCTGCCAGAAAATGCTAAAGCAGAAGCTAGAAAGATTCTGATACGATGGTAGTTTTATAACAGTTTATAGTTTTATAGCAGGTAATGGAACAAATTAAAGAGGGTGGTGAGAGAACTCTACTGGTAGACAATCTCGTTGGCTGGTCCCCCACTGCCACCAGCATCTTCAACATGCTGCTGCACCCTGCAGTAGTAACTCTGCTAATGTAAATTTGTACGTGCTTTGCCATAATAACAACTTGTTACTGGATGAGGCAGGTGAAACTCTGCATTGACAGCAAGGTGCCCAGGACCAGAGCTGGCCAAATGCCTTCTACCACAGTCAAAGGCAAGCCTGGGTTGGCTTCTGGCATGCCACCAAGAAGCACCTTTAGCTCCACTGTAGGCTGCAACCCAGCAGGTGTTGAGCGGTGGGGACACATGTCATGCCAGACCTTCATGTGAGGGATGGCCTCCCCTGTTATCAGAGAGCCATCCAGGTGAGAAGGGCAGGCACAGCAGCCTGTGGTTGGCATGACACATGATCTAGTCCAAATCCCCTGCTCAAGAAGGTTCATCTAAAGCAGGTATTGATAGTAGACATATAAAACAAAAAAGGGGAATTCACAAACAGCTAGCAAAAGTGCAATTTGTACTAAATTTTTTAAATTTGTCTAGTTTTGATTCTCTTTCTAAAGTACAGAACTTGCAAACATCTGACCGATGATTCCTTGCCCAAATCACTGTTTCTATATAAAGACCCACATGATAACGAGTGGAAAGGATCAGAGCCATTGCTGACATGGGGTCGAGGACACGGCTGCGTACAGCTATTGACAGGACCATGCTGGCTGCCAGCGAAATGTATAAAGCCCCAGAACTCAACAACACAAAGACAGAAATCCTTGTAACACCTGTTCCATTATGTGAGAACATGAGTGGGGGTAAAGGAAGGGCTGTATCTACTGATAACTTGGGGGCGAGGGTATGCTTGTGTCTCCACAGATCACGGTCCTTGGTGGATACCTGCACGGCTGGCGCAGCCTGTTTTGAACCATCCTGCGGTTACGGACTCAGAACCCAGGGGTAATCACCAGCACATCGATGCCGACAATGGGACTGATGCTCTGGAATAGCTCCAACATATGCGTGAACTTAGCTAGAGCACTGAGTCAAACAACTCTCTGTAATTCAGCATAGTTAGCATCACAGCCATATCATGCACGGTTAGTAGAGATACCTTGGTCTAATAGTAGCATCTTTACTGTATCACGAGAGGGATAAAAGAGTAGAAATGCAGAACTTTACTTCTTGTACTTTTTCCTTTGTATTAGGTTTCTTGTTCCCTACCTGCTAAATTGTGTGCAAGACATATTGGAAAATATGCTGCAGACGGTTATGTCTTTAGAAAACAAAAAGGGGGAGATGTGGGTGTAAAGGACCTTGATGTGAAGGATTTCTGAGCTAGACTAGCTGCTGGGAGAGCTCTGAGATAGCAGAGGAATGTTCCTGGGAAAGTTCTGAGACCATAGGGGAGTATCGCAGGGACAGTTCGGCAAGATAAGAAGGAAGAAAGAAGCGAGGAACCGGGTATCCAACGAGGGACACAGCGAGAAGCAGACATCCAATCAAGGCAACCAGGAAGCAAGATGTAACCAATGAAGAAGCAAAAGCACCCACGCGGACGGTGATAGATAACCAACTGTATTAGCCGCTCATACCCGCGGGTACTTCGTATAGCCTGTATCATCCCTGGACCTTCAGGAAACAACTTACTGCGTTTCCTAACCAGAATCGGGGTCTGTGCCTTATTCGCCACAAACGGCGCCCGAACAGGGACTTTAGAGGTGGAGGAAGAGCCGCGGTAGAGAAGCTGACCGAAAAAGTTAAGACCGGACCAGAGAGCTGTACTCCCGGGAGAATACACACCTTTGGAAAAAGGTGAGCGGTCAGGAAGATGGGATCGCAGATGTCTGCGCAAGAGACTATTGTCTCTTTGCTAATGTACGTTTTAAAGCAGCAAGGCACTACAGACGATGAAAACGCTATTCGTGCCCTGCTTGCATGGCTTAAGGGGCAGGGATTTGCGATCGATTCGCAGACGGTGCTTCAGCTGAAGCAGTGGGAGGCGGCTAAAAACATTCTTTGGGACGCTGCTTTCAGGGGGGATGAGACGGTTTTTCCGCTGTTAACAACATGGGGCTTACTCTATGAGGCTCTTAGCAAGCTGCACAGCCCATCGCGGGGCGCAGTCACTACCCATCCTAAGAGCCCGACTGTCACTGCCCCTCCGGCGCCGACTGCGCCACGACTAGCGGACATAGGGCTAACCGCCCGCACCGCAACCCTCCCGACAGCGACCCCCCCCACCGCAACCCTCCCGACGGCGATCCCCCGCACCGCAACCCTCCCGACGGCGATCCCCCCCGCCGCAACCCT
>JARCZZ010001004.1:23892-43251 GCA_030323915.1 Brotogeris chrysoptera | reverse complement strand
ATCGTTAACTGTTTCCTGTTAAACCAGTAGCTGAAATGGTGCAAAGTCTCTGTGGGTTTTGCTTACTTCAGGATGCAAACAAGGACCTGCTTTGCCTAGCAGTAAGTTCAGAGCTGACACCACAAGAACTGTCTCAGATGCCCAAGCTAGGTAAGAAAACAGTTCTTTTTCCAGGCATCAATCCCATGAATTTTAGAGGGAATTAACTGCTAGATGTGTAGGTTGGCCCCGAGTCCCCCATGGCACTCCAGTACCAGAAGCTTAGGAGGTACCAGGGATGTGCCTCAGAAAATGGAAAGACATCCACAGTGGTAGTAACTTCTCTGCTTGTTCCCAAGGGCTTTCTGCATTTCACATGCTGTTCATGAGGGTGTGTAGCCCAGATATTATGCTTAGAATCATAAAATGGTTTGGGTTGGAAAGGACCTAAAATTTCATCCAGTTCCATCCCCTGGCACGGGCAAGGACAACTTCCACTAGACCAGGCTGCTCCAAGCGCCGTCCAATCTGGCCTTGAGCCACGGCCATGGATGGGGCATCCACAACCTCCCACTTGTCCCTTCCGCTTTTATAACCGCATGGATTAGCAACAAAGAATGGTCTTCATCAAGACCATGAGCATTTCATGGACAGGCACTCTGCTTCCCTTCACAATCAGGAGAAAAAACACTGGCTGGTCCCAGCAGCGTCCCTCTGGAAGGCAAAGCTCGCTGTGAGCCTGGAAGTGGTGCATGACAACGCTCCTGTTGGGCTCCTGCTTCCCTCCTGGGGCCATGGGTGAAGTCAATCACACAAGGTGAATGCACACACACACAGAGGTGCAGGATAAGGCTTGTAGCCATGCACAGAACGGGTGATTTCAACCATTAAAAAAAAGAATTAAGCCTCACCAATGTCTTTGCTTTAAAAATCAAAACAACAATAACAAAAAGACCAGTCAGGTTAATTACCCTAGAGCAGAAAGGAATCTCTAAGATGTAAATACATTTCCACGAACATTAAAAGCAAACCCCTCTCTAAAGTGTTTTTCTTTCACAAGCAAGCAAGAAAACGCATTGAATAAAACAAACTTTGCTTATTTTAGTTTCGACTCAATTACCTGTTAATGGAAAAAATCTGGCACCACTAATAATAAGGCAGGAATGAGATCACTGTTCTGGAGGCCTGGCTTGTCAGGGAAGCTTGCAACAAGAAGTGCATTTATCTGCCTTTCTATAACCCTTTTCAAGCACTCTGTCAGGGAGCCCAAACTGAGCAGCCAGTTTAGGAGGAACTTGGAACCTGCTCCAGGCTCCCTCAGCCCTCTGGGAAAAGGAAAATTATTGTTGGCAAGGCTGCCTGGCTCCAGAAGTTGATCCAGTGCCCCCCACTTGCCCGTGCAGCAGCACACAGAGCTAAGAATTTAGTTATAATTAAATAACAGAGTGCTGATTGGTTGCTGGAGGTGGTCTTGAAACTGGTGTTTAAGGCAGCGGAGAACAACGGTTACTATTCATAGAAAAAGCACAGTCTTAAAATCCATCTGTTTCATTCCAAATTTAGGCCAAAAAAATGCTCACTCACTGTCTTTAAAAATACCACCTGCTTCGCTATTTTGTATAATGTGCCATTATATAAGTTTGAAGGAGGAGCAGGCAGGGAGGCAGCGGGGGCCGAGGAAGGATGGGGGGAGCAGATTAAAAAGATACAGTTAGATCCAAAAATACCCCAGCAGCATATTCAAAAAGGGAACACAAAATAAGGGAGCAAAGGAGGTATTTTCTGAGGAAAATTAAAACCAGGGTGTTCGCTGATGCCTGGGAAGCAGCTACTACAGACGGGCTTGTTTGCAAATAAGGTAATCAGCTCTTTTTCTTCTTTTTTGGAAACAGCCACCCTTCTTGCCATGCACAGCCAGCTCTGGTCCTCACCGTGCTACATGGAAACAGCCTGAGCCTTTCCCACATGGTAGGCCTTTCCAGCTGAGCGCCAGGCATTGCAGCCTGCCCAGCCAGAGTCCCTGCCAGCAGGTACCTCCCAAATGGGGCTGTGCTTCTCACCGGTAAGGGCAACTGAGTTGAAGGACTGAAACAAGAAGCTGGTAACACCATGGTGTCTGCTTATCCAGAGCAGTACCATTAGCAAGGCCTAGTGTCCTGCAGATGTGTCTCCTACCTCCCCATCATCCTTCCTCTCCCCTTGCTTCACTGCTGCAATCTTACGTAATATTACATTCTGCAGCTGCAGTGTTTCCAGTTTTCCCTATACCATTAACTCTTTTCTATATTCCCAGTTCCCTCCAACACCACAATGCTCTCCATGTCTCCTACCGAATCTTCTTGGTCTGCCAGCTGGGCAGGAGAGAGCAGATGCTGGTCCAGAAGTAGATGTGTAATAATTGGCCATCTGGATGCTGCCAGAGAGAACGGATAACAGCTGAGCTCTCCCTGCCTTTTCTTCAGCAGCGGATCTGGAAAGCCTCTAGTACCGGCAGAGATTTCCCTGGAACTCAGAGGGACTTTATCTAATCTCCGAGAGAGTTTGCTGCTGTCAAATCTGGTGCAAAATGCCAGAGCATTCAAGAATGGTCAAGAGAGGGTCAAACAGATGGACAGATAGCATGACTTCATGATCTCCACTGCTATAGAGGTCCAGGCTAATTCATCCCCACCCCACATTAAATGCAGAAGAGCAACTCCTAGAACATGGATGCAAGTCATGAGTGAATATTTTGGACTGGGCCCTTAAGAAAATCAGTCCAGGGGTTGGCAGATTCCTGTCCTCAGAGAGTCCTTAAAACAGGCCGGTGACATTACTGATAATGATGGGAGATTGAGATGCATTCACTTGTAGCTGGTCTGCCTTTAAATTCCCAAGATGTTTTCCAAGCACATTTTAAATGAATGCCAAAGTACGTCTTATAACATAGCAACTGCTACAGTCTCTTAGCAAATTCATAGTTTAAAGGCCCTACTGAAGCTCAGTGTTGGTCCTGTACTGAATTTAGTCTCCAGCTGGAGCATCACTCCCAAAAGAGCATCCAAAAACTTTACCCAAAGTCATAGGTGGTAGAGCGCTCCTATGTGGATGCCAGATACAGCTGGGACAGCACCGTCACACACATTCATTTTTATGATTGTTGTTTGCTTTCATGATTGCTGCAATGGTCTATGTAACTATTTTACTGTGAATTCTCTTCAGGTCTTTTCGTGGTCAAATGACATGAACAGGACTCAAATGACTGCTCTTTTCCCCTGCCTTTCCCTTCTTTTCTTTTCTGTTAAGCAAAGTTTAAAACCATGTGGCACTGCTTTATTGAGTCAGCAGTTGCTTAAACTTTAAAAAATTCCATACAATAAGTGAAAAATGAGATTTCCAAAACTAATGGAAATAAATGTCTCCTGAAACATGCAATACATTGACTTGCTTCCCTGCCTTATCCCCTAAAAACAGATGGAAGTAATGGCTGTAGTGAATTACCAACTGTACATAGGGCCCAGTGCTGTTGCATGGCGCAAGGACAGAGCGTGCCAGTTTGCCACCACCCTGTCCTGGAGGTTCGCCTCGCTTGTGTGGATCTGGGGATAAAAGGGGTGACCAGGCCATACTCCTGTAGCCAGTTGCTCACCCTATTTTTCACCAACATGGGAAGAGTTGGCATTCCACTACAACCTAGACCAATGAGGTCCTTGGCTGTGACTTCTGGGCACAAAGGAAGTACATATAAATAACAGGAACTTTCTTCCAGGATTCTTGATCCAGCTCAGGTACTCTAAGCAAGGGAAATTTGGAGGAAACTCGGAAGGCATAAGCCCACCAAGACCCAGGAAATGTGTAACCTACAGGAAATGCAAGCAGTTGCTTTCCCAGGAATATACAGCTGTTTTCCACAACAAACAAGAGTTCCCAGCACGAGTTACCCACAACTCATGAGTTCTGCTCCACATCTCTTTTGAACACACACACACACACACACACACACACACACACACACACACACACACAGAGAGAGAAGGAAAACCAATCCATCATTAACAGCACTTTTGGACTCTGCTTTTCAATGGCTTGCTAATACAGCAGTGAGCAAAGAATATGATTTTGTTGACTGTAGGAATCATACCTTGATAGTGTCTCCTTTGAATCATGGCAAAGATCTCCCTGGAGCACTATGTTTTGCATTAAAAGAGAGCAACTATCCCCAGCAGTGATGCAGCACATACGTCTGGCTGATGGATGGCCATGCTCTAGCAAGAGTCAAAACGTTCAGGAGAAAGAAAATTCATTCCCCAGAAACCTCACATAGCAGGAGAGCAATCTGAGCATCACCTTCAATATGCTGGCTACCAACAACAGCAAGATTTGGCATCTTTCACAAAGGCTTCACAACATCGTTTCCCCTGTTCCATCCATGCTACCCACATGCCTGTCACGGGAGACAAGGGGACATGTTCCACCGAAGTCAAGGGGAGTGTTGCATCAGACAACAGCATCGGGCCTTGGATCAAGGCCTAATAAAAAATTAACATTGCAACTTAATCCTTCTAGAAGGAAATATGAAATATGAAACAATACGTATACTACCATTTATTAATGTTTGAAAGAGGCTCCCAGCTTGTAAATTAGTCATTAGACAAAGTGGTAGCAATTTGAAGTACTATTTTGTTTAACCATTACTGAGTACTTTACCCAGTACCTCCCAGCACCTCTACAAAACAAATTCTCCCTGCAGCCAACAGACAACTGCTTTGCAGCCAGCTTTGATTTCATTAGAGCCCACAGTGAGGGACACAACGGTCTCGGCCATTGGGGTTGTGCTTCCCAAAATGGCCCCATTCCCAGGTCTCTGCAGAGGATCACTTCACCTGTTTTCCTACGTGAGGAAAAATACTTACTGTTCTTGCAGAGTCCATCAAGACCAGCTGAAGTGCATTACCTACCTGAGAAGTAGCACAATGTCAGGCAACAAGCCAGGTCCAAGAACTGCACATTCGATTGCCCTCAAGTGTCATTGTAGAAACTACTGTGGCCAAGATTTTCCAAGATGACTGGGGCTAAGGCGACATCCACTTGTGAGATTCCTAGGAATAATGACGATTGAATCCTTAAAGAACCCAAACAAATCAACCACTTAATATTCTTGCGTGTATGTTCATTCTCATCCTGCAGCATCTGCAGGCATTGGGTGGATTCTGGAAGCTGTCAAGAGCAGGCTGCGCTGAAAGGGCTCACTGCATTAAAAATACATAAATAGGTAAGTATATGCATAAGTGGACTCAGATCTACACAGAAGATACACCCAAAGGCCAGCATGAAGACTAACCAAGGCTACCTAAGCTCTCCTGTGTGACCTCTATAAAGCATCAGCCCTGTGTTGTGGGATCACCGGGTTGAACAAAAATGTTCTAAAATCAAAGGCGTCATCAGCCCTGGTCTCCATCCCTCAGTCAGCATCACTTCACACAGAGGGACAACATTGCTCTAGCTCATGCGCTACTTGTCTGTTGCCAAATCACGTGCCATTTGCTTCCAATAAAATGGGATTTCAACCACTGCTACTCACGCAAAAGCTTGCTGAGCAGGGAGAGGGCTGGTGAAAAATGAATTCAGCAGGCCGGCAGCATGGGAACCCGAAGGAAAAAAGGATTTCTCACAACTACAGCTGGCTGCAATTTGCCATGATCTTTGCCATTGCTTTTCAAGGAAGTTTTCTTCTTGGGCTGTAAATCTTATTGGCCAGAGTGAAGTGCAGTCAATGCATAAATGAGTTGACAAGTCATTCTCTGCACATACTAAGTTGCTTTTATTAATCCAGAACTGCATGCTACAGATACTGTACAGCATGAACATTTATTCATTACAAAAAATGGCTTCCAAACCATTAAAAATGAAAATCGGAATAAGAGCATAAAACGGAACAGTAACATCACAACTGTTAGGAAACATTCAAAGTATTCACAAAAAATGTTATAGTTAGCATCTTAATAAACCAGAGAAAAATCTGAGACAGTTTTACAATCGCTTCATGTCAACTACAATGGCACTGAATGAACGGATGAACAATTTTTCAGCTTTATACAGCATTTTTTTTTTTGCAACATCAACATGCCTAGGATTTTTTTTGTTTTAAGTTTGCTACCTACCTGTATGTAGTAAGTGTACATAAAAGTGGCAGTCTGATTTTCCTTTTATGAATAATCTAATATACAGAATTTTGGCCCTTAAGGGTTTATACCTCTTCATTTTAAATGCTTTCCGGACAATCTGCTACCAAACACGTCTGTTATAGGTGACATTAAAACTACATACATATCTACCTATGTAACATCACAGCAAAACAGGATGAACAAAAAAATTACAGCATTTAAAAAAAATGAAAAGAAAAAGGAAATTAATAATAAAAGGCTGTTCGGGAGAAAAGTTTAAAGTCACTGAGAATTTTGGCACAGAAGAATTTTGCACACAGCCTACAGTCCTAATGTCGCAGGGGATTCAGCTGCAGCTCTGAACGGGAGACACTTGGACCTTGCTATTTCTCAAACAGCGGTTGCTAAAGATTCCCTTGCTAAATCTTCAAGTCTTTTTTTGTGTGTGTCGATGGCTTTTAAAGCAATTCGTTATTGATTTTCTTTTACACTACTGATCCTTGAACGAAACGCGTCTGCGAAATGTCAGTTTGGTGGCAATTGTGTTTCATAGAGGAAAAAAAAAAAAAATCCCAAAAAAAGGAATTAAAAAAAAAAAATCCCAAAAAATCCTGGAAAAAATATATATATACACATTTATATATAAACTTAAAAACCTTGTACAAATGAGTTGTTATATATAAGATGCTTACACTAAGGGCAAAAAACAAAACGGAACAAAAAACCTTTATACAATGTTTCAAGAAAAACAAAAGAGGAAGAAGAAAACAAACCCATTTAAAAAGGGACAACATACAGATACAACAAGCAATTTCTAAAGCAATAAATACTACTGGTCCAATAGCGTTGTGATACTTTTAAGTGTTGAGTAGCGTTCCCTCCCCCAAAAAGAACAACACCATGGAACAAGGTATATTAACACGTTTTTTTTTTCTTTAACCCTTTGTTTCTGTACATTTAAACAAGAACAAGTAACATCACAATAAAGGTTGTTTCACACGAGGAAGGAGAACAATGAAAAAAGAAAAGAAGTAGTAGCGGCACCGCATTCATTGTGCCCTTAAAGGTTTAAAAACCAGATGTAAAATGATTGGTTCGCAAGCTCGTATTTAATACAAATAATAAAGAACCAATGCCTCCGGCAAGGGCTGCTTCAAAATTGCTTTTCTTTTTTTTTTTTTTCTCTTTTTGTCATTTTTAAAATCAGTCTTTAAAACTAAGCTATTGGAACTACATAACAATTATGTATATATATATATTTTTTAAACGCTACAAAGACTTTAAACAGCTGTTGATAAAAATTTTGGCAGAATCATGAGGCTTTTCTCATCTACATATTTAAAAAGGAGAAATCGAAATAAGAATGGGTCAAATATTGACCAATGAACTCGATAAAACATCAACTAATGTAGCCACATGGCACGAATTAAAAACGAAACCAAGAGACGACGACGAACAGCGGACGACAACGAGGAGGAGAAAAAAAAAAAACAGAATAAAGGAAAAAAAAAATCCCAAACCCCAACAGAATTCAATCCCCCCCCCAAAGGAAATCAAAAGGGCTAACGAGGCTAAAGCTATTCTAAGGACTTGGTTACGAGGGAGAGCGGCTGGGGCTGTGTCCCCGCCAGCGAGCTGTGGGAATGCAAGGAGGACGTCGAGGGCTGTGCTAGGGATGCGGCGGCGGCCGGTGGGAGGGCGGCCGGCGGGTGGTCCAGGGCCCCGTTGGGGCAGCTGGCAGGAGGCAGGGCGCCGGGCTTGCTCGCAGCGCTCTCGGTGAGGACGAGCGAGGATGGCGGCGGCATCATGACCAAGTGCGCCAGCGGGTCGGGCTTCAATGAGAGCGAGAGGGGTTGCGTTTGTTCAGTCTGTGGTTTCGAGTCTCTGGAAGGGGAGGCGAGCATGGCAGGGGAGGACGGAGGAGAGTCTAGTAAGCTTCCATCTGAAGAGGGTGGGCTGACGCAGCTGCCTTCACCTTGTATGTAGCGAACGCACTTTTTTTTTCTCCTAGAAACAGGGAGAGAGTTCTCTGTGAATAAAGGGCAGAGACGCCGATGGAGACAGTTATCTACATCAAAGAGCCGTCCATTAGCTACTCTGGGCTCTGCGCAGGCGGCACCCCAGCCCCACGCGCTGTCCTGGGGGTCTGGTGGGGTGTCCTCAGCACCGAGCCCTCTTGGGAACCTCCCCTCAGCTAATAGATTTGGAAGGGATTCACCAATTGTCTCTTCGTCCCCCTTGTCTTCAGGCCGCCTCATCTCCTTAGTTATTTTAATCATCAGAAAAGCAGGTAAGATGGTTTTGGAGCCCACTGTGCTAATCTACAAACTGGACTGTCCTCCAGGAAAAAAAGATAGTAACTTAATCCTTATAAAATCAAAGCTCTGAATAGTTGATGGTATCTCAAGGTGTCCCATAACGCTGTCCAACTCAACGGGGCTATCTCTACACCTGGGTCACCTGTCGTCTCCTACGATGCGCTGCCCTTGGGAGGCAAGGACGGCTGCAAACTACTGCTCACTGTTCTCTGTTAAGAACCACACCAAATCCAAAAGTGTCAGAGTCAGACAGGAGGGATATATAAGAAGGAGAACAAGAGAGAGGGGAAATAAAAACAAAACGAACAAACAAAGCAAACAGAAGGAAAAAAAATTCAGGAAAAGGACAGGATAAACAGAGTATGATCCAAAATAACAAGAATAACTGGTTGTATGGCCTGCAGGTTGTGGTTTAAAATCGACTCAGTTTTACTTTTTGTTTTAAGGGAAAGTGGTAGATTTGGGAAGCTGCTCATCTGCATTTTGGGGGATTTTCCTTGGAGAGGCCATCCATGTAACTCCAGAGCTGGACCCAATTTCAGTAGGTGAAGAGCACAACAACAAGTACAAAGGTGAGGAGCAACATGGAGCTTATTTCACACCAGGGAATATGAGAGTCTCACAAGAGCTGCTCATCTTTAAATCAGTAAGTGACCCAACAGAGATCTTTTCTCCTCCCTCTGTCCACTTAATAATGTAAAGGAGCAATGAAAACAGATGACAGTTTCACACCATGTCTCTTGCCAAGTATATGCAAGACAATTGTAGCAGCAGGACAGAAATAATGAGGCAAACAACCACAGCATCTGGCAGAACGATGTTCAGTGGCCACCTTGACCCTAATAATGATGGCTCTCCAGCCCTCCTATTCACAAGCACACTTCCCAAGGGAGGTGCTGAACTGCCGTCAACACAGCCCAGTGTATATCAGAAAGTCCATCTACAGCAGCTCTGCCACAGAAACTTTGGATGCTCAGGTAAGCTGCACAAAGTCATCAACATGAAGGAGTAGATTGCTCTCCCCCTCCAGCAGATCCCTTGCCCTAGGCTCAGCAGCTTCATCCAAGGAAGCGCCCAAGCATAGAACAACTGCTGAATGTCGCTGGGTGACATTCCCCACTCACACAGGTGCCCCAGCTCCACTGCTGGTTGTCAATGTTCTCCCCTATGCAAGGTACCTTCATTTGACTTGGGTTAAACCAAGGTCTGTTGCCTAGGCGATAGGGATAAACGCTTCCTGACTGCAAGGGAGATCTAACCAGCTTGATCCTGGAGTTAAAAGATATCATCTCCCATAGCCAGGAAGGGAACAGCAACCCTGGCACCCCATCTTTCTACCACCTTCAGTGAGGGACCAGTGTTGTGACATCCCTTCCTCCAGAGACTCAGGCTCTGCTTCACGTTCTACATGGCACAGTAAGGGGTTAGGGCTATTAGAGTTTTAACCACGTTAGCCTGCAGATCAATACATGCCAAAAACTAAAAGACAACCATGCAACTTAAATGTTAAGATGAAAGAAAGGAAGATAGAAGACATCAAGTGAAGGCTGTAAACCATGCTTTAGTAGAGCAACGTTAAAAGACAGAAAAAATTAATTTGGTGGGCTCAAAACAGAACCTGTTAATTCTTCTACCATCAACAAATCATGAGACGCCTCTGGCTCTTGGCTAAGGACAGTTCTGCTGCTCATTTTCACCATTTCCTAGCTTCAGCTGTGCAAAGCTACCAGGGCCACAGATCATGTCTGCACAGATCCAGTGGCAAAGCAGAGCAGTGATGCTTCACAAAGCTCACTCATAATACCTGTGTGGAAAGGTGGGTTCTCACTACCTGGAGACTGCAGGGTTCCCACCCCAAACCCACATTAAAATGCCTCACTGATGGTGGTCCAGAAGCCATTCAACTGGATTGCTCTCTACCTACAAGGCAGTTAATTACTTCACTAGAGGCAGTTTGAATCCAGTTTGCCAAAAATTTAAAATATGTATTTTTTTAAATACTATTTAAAATCCTGTGGCCTGAAAGGAAGAATTCCCATGGCAAAGCAGGCTTAAACCTCATCTACCTGACTTTTTGACTGCAGAGTTAAAACCACCTTTCTAAAACTGAACCCATTGGTCTGCTACCTGAAGTAGTCCTTTGACTGAGATTAAGCAAGCAGAATGCTTCCTCTGCTTCTGTGGAATATTAGAACTCTTTAGTAGTGTGGCTGCTTTTAATCTGAAAAGCTATTTGCTTAAATCTGCATTGCTCAAGGAGGGGGACATTTCTCCAGCCTCTGCCATTCCCACCATGTGTTATCTGTGGTCACGTGAGTTCAAGGCTTAGGTAGGACAGAAGGCAGATGCAAAATCCCAGACCCTGAAAGCCAAATTTTACCAGAAGTGAACAACACCCTGTAGCTCTGGCAAAGGGGAATACGTAAACATCCCAGTAACTACTCGTGCCTCAGTTTTGCTCTCCTAAAAAGCGGGAATAAAAAAACCTGCATATCCCCCTCAAGCACTAGTGAGGATTATTCAGTCGTGCATTGCTCTGCAAGCCTCAACTGCTACCTCAGTCCACCAAACACAAACAGACCTGACCCCACTGATGCTGCCCTTGAAACTAGCCCCAGGACAGCATCAGGAAACCAGTAACATTGCAGTTGGCATGAGTGAATGGCACAGAGGATGATAAGGGTCTATCTAGTTGCTGTGAGAAAAGATGTCTCAGTTTCTACTATAGTAGCAAACTGTTCATCTTTAGCACCTAAGATGGGCTACTAAATGCTACCATGCTAGCAAATGGAAAGTTATAATGGTTAGGGACCAGAACTAGGAGAGAAATGCTCTTAATACTTAGTGATAAAATGTCTACATGCATTTAAGAACAAAACAAAAAGAAAAGCAGCTGACTATATCAGTAAGCATAAAGCTATCAGCTGCAACTGTGATCTCTGATGTGCTCCAAAGATTTCTGACCAAATCTGGTGAAGTTAAGAGAGGGCTTATGCTTCACACATAACCTAAACACTATGCACACTGAGGAAAAGTCCCCTTGCTGATAAAATGCAGTTTTAAAAGTATGCTGTTTACTTAAGCAGCTAGGGAAAGATAAAGCAACACAAACATGATGTGACCCCGGTTCTGTACTTGGTATACAGAGCCTGACATGTTTCAAATGCTCTATCTCTAGACTACACAAATATCTGCTGATAATGCGTAGTGAACTAACCACAGAATAAAGCCCAACTAAATACAAGATGTGAAACTTTGGCTAGCATGAGACTTGAGCCTCCTGACACAGGTTAGTGGCTACCCAGCTATTCCTGGACTGAACCCTTCTTCTTTTCAGCTTTAAGAAACTGCTGCTTTCAAAACTTGTTTAACATACATCCTGGTACTGATGCCTATGACACCAACACCCAGTACTAGCATGCCTCTAATGGGACAATATACAATCTGTTGAAGACGTCTGGTGCCTTATCTGGTATTTTGACATAGAAACACCACCCTTGATCAGTGCTCTCCTCGACACTAAGCACAAACAAGACTGCGTGCATACACAAAATACGATGGACATCTGATCTACATTCTAAAATGAGATGGAGCACACGGGACTGGCATGAGTAAGAGGGGAAAATGTGGGAGAGGAATCACTACACACAGAGTGTGGTTTGGGTTGAAATACCTACCATCATAATATTCCAAATTCAAAGACTGCTTGTATCAGAACAAAGAAACAACAGATTTAACCAAATGCGATCATATAAGGAAAAAGGAATGAGAAAAGAACTACTCGGTATCCCTCCACCAAGAAAGAAGTACGTACTGAATTATACATGGAATTAAACTCCAGTAGAACATGGGGTGTTGGAATTTGGGCTCTCTGATGTGTTTCATCTCCTTTTAATGCTGGAAACTATCCTACTAAAGTTGCAATTAGTTTTGGCTAGAGCTCAAGCGTTTACAGCTCACTTATTGGGATAAAATTTAGGAAAAAATGGACTTTGGAATCAGGAAAAAAAAAAAAGGACATCAGATCATTTAAAAACCTGGTATCTACATAAACCTTATTGAGGCACAGAAGCCTACAGGTAGCTATTAAATTTTGCATTTAACAAAACCGAAAAGATTAGTATAATATAAGCTGTAAACACTGGCTTTTACATCTCTAATCATGAGAAAAATACTAGTGCTGCAGATCCCAGAACCTTATTAAGGAGGCAGCAGACATAAATCCAAATGAAAGACAAAACACAGATGTCCAGCGAAACATTCATTTTGCTGACAATCTGGAGGAAAAAAAAAAGGACTTCAAGTTTTCTTGTTCCCAGTTCTACCACCAGGGAGAGGTTATTGGTAAAGAGAAGAGAGAAAATGGCATTAAATTAGCAAGGAATTCCAAAGATCAAAGATTATTAGCGATTGATGCTGTGGGAGAGAGAAAGGTGGGGAGTGGGGAAAAAAGATTAAAAAAATAAAATCACACAAATGCACTAAGAGGACAGATTGCTTTTATTTCCCCAAAGGCCTAGTGGGTAGTATTATACCTGCATGGTTTGCACCATAAACTCTGTCGGTCAAGCCCGAACAATGCCCGACACTTCTTTGGAGTATTTGCATCTGTTAGCATAAGGTAAACACAAAAAATACAACACAATGGTGGATAGAGCTCATTTGGTCTGCGTCATCTTAGCTACAGCTACGTTTAGCTTGCAATCACCTCAGTTTTATTTGGTAATCTCCCCTCATACCAAGGGCAGGAAAGAAAACAGGACTTTCACATGAGCCAAAAGAAATCAAAAACAAAGATCTCCGACACAGTCCGGTGCCGGCACCGCACTCAATGCCGTCTGATCAAGGGCTTTGGGAGCGACTGTCCTTGGGTGGAGGCTTGGAGGGCAGGAACGTGGTTGAGCCACGGATCATATGGGCTCTAAGGCTGATGCTGTTTTACAGTGGGTTTTTGGCTAGCAGCAGCAAAGAGGAAGGCAAATAAAACAACCAACAAAGACAAAAAAAGAAGCAAAACCCTTTCAGAGAGACGATAACTCATGGCAGTGTCCCACTCCCTTGTGTCTTCTAGATCACAACACAGAGCTACAAAGCAACAAGGCAGGAAAAAAAAAGGGGAAAGTACCAAATAAACCAGCTGCAAATCAGCCATAGCGAGTCTGGGAAAACTATACACACCTGCAGGGGCCGCACCAGTTATTCTGTTGATCAAGGCCAAAGCGCGCTCGGCATTTCTTAGGAGCGCTCAGGTCTGAATGAGTTCAAGAAAAGCGAGCAGAGAAGGAAAGAGAAGAAAAAAAAGAAAAGGGGAGAGGGGGGGAGAGAGAGAGAGAGAGAGAGGAGAAGAGAAAAGGGGAGAAAAAAGAGAAAGATAAAAATAAGGAAAAATAAAAATAAAAAAGGGAATAAAAATCAATGTCCTCGTTATTAACTGCAAAATATTGACTTTTGATTTAAAAGTTAAAAAAAAGTGATAATCACATTTTTATTCAACTCTTGAGATTAGCTGTTGCAATTAAAGCTGCAGTATCCCTTTATAAAGGACTGTTTCCTTCCCTTTTAAAAGAGCAGGTAGAGGAAAGTCATTGTGGCTGGTCTAGCAGGATATTTCAGGCAAGATTTCTTTGGGCTGGGATTTTTTTATTCTCTTTTTTTTTTTGTGAGGGGGGAAAAAAGGAAGAAAAGAAGCTGAGTATGGAAGTTAGATCCTGAACATGCTTTTTTCTTCAACTCAGATACAAAATAAGAGAAAAAAAAAGAAAAAAAAAGGAAGAAAAAAAAAAAGGAAATTATATCTCCTGGGATAATGCAGCTTTTGGAATAACATTCAATTTATTTGTTTTGATTAATTTGTGTTGAAAAGAATGGATAAGAATAAGCAGATTGCGGAATGAGCGGGTTAGTATCAGCCAGAAAATAAAACGTGAAGCATGGCAAGGTGCTGAGTTAGTACAGCTGGTGAATTGCAATGAAAAGGCTTGAGCAGAAAGGAGAATAAAATAAAAAAAAAAAATAAAAAAAATAAATCCAAAACTAAAATAATAATAAAAAAATGCATATGCATGCTAATGTGAGAAGACTTAGTGGGAGCCATGAAAAATGCCATTAGATTAAGGAGGTTCATTACTGACTTGCTTCCGTTCTTTATCAGTCTCTTTAAAGAAATACTGCATATTCAATTTGCACAGTTAGTACAACTCTTGCGTTATTTTTACTGTATTACTGTTTAAATAGCAACCGTTACAAAACAAAAAAAAAAACAAAATTAAAAAATATTATCAAACATATAATAGATACCAAGAAATATAGATAATAAATACTATTGAAACGTGTGGATGGTATTTTCTCTTAATGTCATAAGTGTTTAATGTTAAGATCTATAATGGCAGGAAAAAAAATTAAAGAGCAGTTTATAAACTATTTTAAATGACTCAAAATGACGTTAGCACCTGTAATCGGAGGAAGTGAAAGGCAAGGATTTAGGAAACATTCGCTGTGTTCTGAAAAAAAAGAACAAATTATACAAAGGCTTCAAAAAAACTAAGTCAGGGCTTCTTCAAAATTGACTATGAGATTGCCTATGCAGTATTTCTAATTTCCTATAGAGAATGGCAAACCTCCTTAATTTAAAATGGGTGCGATTTACCACTGTAAGGCATGCATCAGGACATACAGGTACAGCCCAAATTAATATCAAACACATACATACGTACACGCACACACATGTGCAAAAGAAGCGGACAACTTTATCAACGGTGGCATAGGCATTGCAACTACGGCTCTGCAGTTACAGGCTTTGCAATTACTAGGTACGAATTCAGCTAACGTCACAAGAGGCTCTTACATGCAGTGTGGCTTTGGTTACTAGTTTTAGAAGGGCAATAACGAGTAAATAATTAAGAGTGCATTAAAAAAAAAGGCTGTCTAGTATAGGGACCGGCTCCCCGTGAGGCCAGGAGACTTGTACCCACCTCCCCCATACCTAGGAGCATCACACCAGGATTACCACACTTCCACTAAGCAAGAGATTTAAGACTTATTTTTACTTACCATTGGTCTCTCCCGGCTGCTTATCCCTTTTCCTCTTCTTCTTCTTTCCCTGCAGGAAACATATACAAATGAGAAGGATTAAAATACCCCCAAAACATTTGTTGTTGCAAGACGGCACCAAGTGACGGGGCTGTGACTGGTGAGAGAAGCTCCATGGGGAGGACACCAAAGCGCAGCGCTGGCTCACCCTCAGTGCAGGGAGGCTTGAGAGATCCTAAGGGGATGCTGTGGCCTGGAGGTGACACTACCTGCCCACCCTTTGACTTTTGGGACATCCTTGCTTCAGCTCCCCCAATCCTAACAACCACCAAAGCCCTAAGCAACTGGGGAGGGGGCAAAACAACTTGCAAGATGCTTGTTTTGAGATAGGATCATCACAAAGACAAAAACATTTGATACTTGTATGCTCCTGGATCCGAAGTTTCTAAAATCATTCATGGTCATGTTTTAACAGGGCAGGGGAGAGGAAAAAGAGGGAGATTGGAGCGGGAAGAGTGCATGAGTGAGGTCAGATTGAGTTCCTCAGCACCCAAACCCAACTGTTAAAAGCAGAGGAGGAAGCCACAGTAATGAGCAAATCCTAACCTGCAGGTTTTTAAGTGCACTGACAACACAGGAAGCAAAGCCAGGACAACAGAAAACCCCAGATATAACTAAGACCCTTCCCATATTTTCCTCTATAACAAAGAAAATAACTAGCAATATTTTGCTAAACCGTGACCCTTTTCCAAATACCAACCCACAAAATGATGCAGTTTGTTAGGGTCTCTGACTGAAAGCAGAAAGGCCCTTTCTCCTGACAGCCAGGAGCCCAACTTCTGTGGAAACCCAACCACTGTCTTCCAAGAGGAGAGATACAAAGTATTAAGCATAGCTTAAAAGAGAAAAGCTGTTTTCTAAGAAAGCTCTGAGCTATAGGGTGCGCAGAGCAGTACAAAAAGGCCAATGTAAGGGACAGAGTAATTTCATTTTCACAGCTCCACAGATGCTGAAAGCAACGACTTTTGGGCCAGCAATGTCAACTGTGAGCAGCACAAGAGATCCTGGCTTTTGAAGATGCAGTAGTAAGAGACATTGATGAAAGGACACCAGACCAGCAGTCCCTGGTGGTCAAGAGGGAAAAAACATGCCTTGGAAGAAGGAATCGCACGTTGCTTTTGAAGGGTTGGACCTATCAGTGGGGAAGCCAAGAGGTTCTCCCACATGGAGAACATTTTTCTCAGTAGGTTAGTCTGGCTTCCAGCTAAATGGTTAAGATGGGCTTCAGCTTGGCACATCCAATGTGAATGTTGGATTTTGATTTGTTGTTGTAGTATTTTTCCTCCCCAAAAGCCAGATTTCTGGCACGGGGCTTCTGTACTTGTTTCCCCCTTGCTTGCTCGGGGTTGTAAACTGCCACCCTGCTGTTCAGGCTGCAACAAGCACAGTCTTGTTCACAACAGCCTTCTGGTGATGGGAAAAGCTTAATCCTGTAGCCTGCATGCTGCTGAGAAATCATCTTCAGCACCTCTGAGGTAATTTTTGCTGTTACGGAAAGTTATCGCCCTGAGTCAATTGCTGCAGCAGCTGTCAGTCTAACGTGACAGGCAGACAAGACAGACAAGCATTACTCCTAAAACTCCCCTAGAACAAAATGGAAACCATACTATCCTGAAGTCCACATATAACAAAGATACAAGAGGCTCAGACTCTGCTCCATCTATGCTGATTTAGACTGACAGTAACTCTGAAAGTCAGTGATTTTTATCCAGCTTTACAACAATGTAACCAAAACCAGACAATTGCCTCAGGACCATAAACCTGATTTTTACTTAATCTCAAGGAGGCCACTTGTATAACGAACAGACTGCATCTGTGGCAAATCTTTGCTTAATCTTTGCAGTACATTTCGGAATTAAAAGACTATTTCAGTTTGAGGCCTTAGAACTTCTTCACACAAGGGCCAGCCAGAAGAGAGGTCAAGAGTCACCTGCCCTTTACAAACTCCTCAAGCAGGGTATTACAGTGCTATAACCCCTTTAGGGAGCAATCTGTTAAAAATGGCTGATATACAGGAATGTCAGCCAGGGACCAGAAATTTCTGGTTCCTTTTCAACACAAGCTCTGGAAATTGTTCCTAACAAGGAACTGACAGAGGTCCCACTAACTTCTTTTACACCCTCTATCAAAGGCAAGACAGAGAAGAATCACCTAATCACCTGGCTTACTTGTTCAATTTCCGTGCTACACGGCCATATTTGAATACATATCTAAATCAATACATGGACTTGAGAACTACGGAAGCGGTTTCCTAAGTGCTCTGCAGAAGACAGCTCAGACTGTCCTCACACTAGAGCAGATGGTCTGTGACACTTTCTGTCATGGTACTACACAAATTCCTAGGCTGCAAATAAATGTGAATGTAAATAGTTGGTAACTGTTTGGCAGCTCCCTCTGAGGAGCCAAACCAATATGGTTTTGACAGGACTGCATAGTTCTTTGGTACTGATTTTCCAGACAAGCAGCAGGCAAGGTGACTAGACCCTGACATACTTTTGAGCCCACCACTTAACATCTTATATTAGACCTCAGGAAGAGCAAATGTGACACCAACCAAGCCATCAGAGATTCCCTGAATCCTCTTCTCTGATTTAAGAGCAGCCTGAAAGCTGTGTTTCTGGAATGCACTGCTCCTGTTCCTGAAGACCTGGGCTACAGCTGGCCTCATCCTCCAGCCTGATGTGATGTGCCTAACGATTTAACCACTTCAAGCAGTCCCAAGGCACTCCCCTGCTAGATGTGTGAAGGGCTCAAGACCCTATAAAATGCTGAGGGGAGCTGTGAGAGCTCTGAATGGATCAGGAGAAGAGACATAAATAAATCCTGTGGATGATGCAACTGTGTGATGCAAAGGTAGCCTGCCCTCCTCAGGCAGGAAGATTCCCCCTGAAGGTCACTTGGGGGTACAGCATCAAGCCGCTGGGAAAGCGCCAGCTTTCTCATCCTGTCCTTTTTAGCTTGAGAAGAAAGGGTTTCTCAGTGCTCACACGGTGAGGACAAAAGTAAAAGGTCCTAAACACTGAAGGCTTTGTACATGCCCATCTGTCAGTGGCAGAGTCACTGTGCAGAATGAGCATTCCTGAAAACTCAGCTGAGCCTATACTCCCTTCTGAACACCCAAGAAGACGATACTACTCAGTGTCAAGGAACTACCTCAAGCCTATGGTCTGAGTCTCAGGACAGACTATACTAAAAACAAAGGGAAAATGTGTTTAAGCAGGAGCAGTGCATCACTGGGCTTAACGAGGCTTTCTCAAAGGAGCGAAACCTGTGAAGGTGAACAAAGGAGGGAGGCAGAGCCCAGTAGAAAGAAAAGATGATCAAGAAAGAACACAAGGATTTGAAAATATGTCTGTAAGTACATATCACTAAATAAGTGAGCAAGCGTATTCTTTGCCTCTGTAACGGTGGAACAGCACTGAGCTGCTGCTCTAGTCTTCACTGCACACTCCAAACTGGCTTCTTCCTATCCATACATGTAAAAGCCCAGATTCACTTCAAGGTAAATGTTGCTATATACAACATTTTTGTGATTCATGACAAAATGGGATATTTACAGTACAATAGGTAGTGATAATGACGATGATGGAAGAGGCAGATTTCAACAAAAACGAAATGTGTAACTGACATCAATCTTAAGAGCTGCTGGCCCCAAACCTTCGAGGAAGTCTGCCTGGAAGGTAGGGAGCAGGGTGCACTCCCGAATTAAAGACCTTGAAAGGTTTGGGTAATTTTTACTTGTTTAAAGAAAACTATAAAGATGCTGATATAATCCTATTAAAGAGGGCTCAGAGCTCCCAATTCTGTCAAGAATTTACGGGTTTAGGCTT
>JARCZZ010001004.1:0-23792 GCA_030323915.1 Brotogeris chrysoptera | reverse complement strand
TATAAAGATGCTGATATAATCCTATTAAAGAGGGCTCAGAGCTCCCAATTCTGTCAAGAATTTACGGGTTTAGGCTTTCTGAAAGGAGGAGCGTAGGCAATCAACCTAAAACCCACTCCATGAACTGATCACGAACTCCAAAACATTTCCTAAAAAATGGAGGCCGGGGAGGAAGATAACATGGCCATGAAAAAGCAGAACAAAACCAAAACTTACAACAGTAGAGCGTGGAGTAATTCATTTAACCCCACTTGAGAGTAAGACTTTCAAACAAGTCACGCTTTTGGTTTTGCCAGTCCTTCTCTGAAGCTAGGATAAGTCATTCTTCCACTTTCCACTATACTCTCACACAGATAAGCACAAGACACTAATTATTCATCTTTCTGGAGGAAAGGAGAAGAGCCATACTACGGGAATTCTGATTCATTAAAAAATGAAATTTGAAAAGACCAGCAAGCCAAACAGCATTTGCAGGTGCTGGTAAAAGTGAAGGCAAGAGCTTCTTCACAGATCTCTACCGTCATGCTCCAATTCTAACCTTTTACTAGTCCCACCCAAGAAGCTTCTTCCAAGTGGAGGGCTGGGAATTATCCCCAATAGTTTCAGTATCACAGAGGGAAGCATCCGTTGTTACCAGACTGGGATCCTGACACACACTTTCCAAGTAGTGCTTGTGTGCAATGTGTGGTCGTAGTTCAGCAGGTCACACATATATTGCTACAAGCTCTACTACTAAAAAAATTACCACCTACATAGGAACCTACATAGTTATCCCGTGCGGACCAGCCCGGGTACAGCTGCATATGAAGCTGTCGTTCCTTTCTTGCTAGTTCATAGTATTTCGCTTGTTCTTCTCTGGATAACGCGTGCCACTAAGGTGAAGAAAAGAGAAGACAAAATAAAAAGCACAAGTGTTTGGGGTTTTTAAAAAGTGTGTTAACAGCAGAACACATCATTTTTATATAAATACAGCTAGAGTTGATTTCCATAAAAAAGAAGACATAAAACCAGATGATCGGACATGCTGACATTCATCTTCTAACTCCAGATTATAAATCCAGGTAACTAAGTTACAACTGATCATTTACTCACTCAGCCCATTTGTCTCCTGATGACAGACATGAATTGAGAAAACCAAACAAAATCAAAGGGCAGGGGAGAGGCTCCAGAAGCTGAACCATCTGTCCTGAGCCAGAGCTCACCTGCAGATTTAAAGGAGATCTCCCCACCCCTTCCCCACTGGCAGCCCCTCTTCTCTTCTGCCTCTCACAGCTGCTGACACTGGTACTGTACCCAAAGGCTTCTTCTTTCCCCATTTAATATTCTGCCTGTTTTAGGACAAAATAAAAACCTGAGATTTTTACATCTACAGGTTATGGAAATAACACTGAAAAACCACTGCTATTAACTCCCCCTCTTGTCCATGAATGATGCTCACTACCATAAGGCGTCTGCAAAAAAACCCCAAACCAAAGTCTTTAGTAACTTCCCTATCCACTATCAAAATATCAGGAAAAGACAGGGATTCAGGTGTGAATCCCACTGAGTTTCGATCCCTGCTTGTGCTTCTTCCTTGTTACTTACCCTTCGACCAAGGATTTGGTTGATGGCTGCGCTCTCTTTCAATGTGCATTCTGCTACAACTTTTGCTCTCATTTCCTTCATATACAACATAAATGCATTAAGAGGTTTCTTTATGTGTGGCTTCTTTTTCTCTTCTTCTTTTTTGGAGTCCTGATGTTTTCTGAGGGGTAAAGATACAACAGACAGAAACCTCACAGTGAGATACCTTGTGAATGTATAGAATTAATCCCCTCAATATCTCTAGCATTAACAGAATTCTAGGAGAAGGACCAGAAGTACCTCTGGAGCCTTCACCCTGGCTGCTGGATGAGAACAGTTTTAAGAGAATTATAAGAAAGCCCATCTCGTTTATGCAGTATCACCAAAAAACCTTTCAGCCCCTACAAGTGCCTTGGAATGACATGGACATCCAGGAAAATGGATTCATGGGGAGGGCTGGTGATTGAGCACAATGGCTGAGGAAATAATTACATTCCATCATCAATGGGAACACGAATGCTGTCTTTCTGCTTCCTCCATGAAACAGAAGGCAACAAGCACCAGGAGCACTAGAGGCAGAGGTAGAACAGGACTCTTCTCAGTTCAAACCTCAACTTGATACTGGTGCTCTTCGCAGCTTTGAAGAAGCCATTTATGCTCTAATTTATTGTCTCCTGTTGTGTATCTGGTATCTCAAAGCTTCAAACCAGGCATTAAGTAAGAGGGAAACCGGTCAAGAAGCTTGAATCTTTATCAAGAAAACTCCATTTCCTCATCTGAATGGGTGAAATCAGTAACTACTGGTCTATGTCACTGAAAGGCTGTTAACCATTATTTTGACACATTTTGGCAGTTAAACCATATTCAAATCAATCAGAACAAAAGAGAGAAAATCAACTTAAAATTATTTTAGAGCAAGAATATTCCCACAAATACAAGCTTTTCTAAAAGCTACACATGCACAAATGATGCTTTGAGTGTTCTAAAAAGAAGCCATATGAAGCAACAACTTACGAGCTGTGGAGTGAGCCGACGTCGCTCTGGGAAGATTCCTGTTTGACTGTTGGTGTGACTATGGCCGGATGAGGGATTCCAGTTGTATGTAAACTATGGTGTGGCGGGACCATGTGTGGAGGAAACCTAGAGGAGAGAAAGCTGTGTAAATCGTCAGAATAAAAATGAATGAATGGGGAGGGATGTGTACACACATAAAAAAAAAAGGCATATAACAAGCACATGACAGCTAGACAAAGCATATGAGAGCTGGCAGCATTAATTAGCAATAAATTAAACATAATGACTCTTCTAACGTCATTAAAGCCAATCTTCCCCTTCATTATCATTACTGACATGAGACATCATGCTTTTTAACATATTTAACAAAAGGCAAATTCAACTGGATGAACTTGGATGAAAGTGGAATTGCAGCTACCTGCAACAAAATCCACCAGTCCATTTCTTTGCTAGGAAATCATCTGTGGCAACCACGGAATCAAGTTTTATAGCTCTGAATCATATTGTGAATTTGGGATGACATCTTTTATTGCATACTGACAGCAAAATAAAACATTAATGCCAACACAATCTAGATGCATTTTTTACAATCCTTATAGATGCCTCATTAGCTATGCTGGAGCCAAACAAAATATTTATTTGTGTCTAATAAATCTGTGAGCCACATCGCTTTAACAGAAGGTGGGAAGATTGTGGAATTAAGCCAATTTTGACCCATTAGGTAACCTAGGAAGGTTTAAATTCATGAAAAATACCAGTCTAGCCTTTCTAAAGAGAAAAAATGTTGTCAGCTCTATGGTTTATGGTCATATACATGGACAGGCCCCAGTCCTGCCACTGGATTCAGAGGGATGTGCAATCCTTCTACAAGAATCTAGTTGCTCGGTTGGGGCCATAACAGAACACAGCACAATCATTCAGACTTTTTACTTTTTAACTTAAATGAACAAATTTCTCAGAAGCAGCACTGACTTCATTATTTCTGAACAGTCTCAAAAAGGTTTTGCAGTGAATAAAGCAAGCACACTATGACTGACTGCCTTCTCCTTAAAAAAACCCCACTGAAGTCAACAGGTCTCCAGGGAATGGGATCGAGCCTAAAATTTTGGCTCAGAAATAACCTCCCCAAAATTCCAAACCTAAAGTGATCTGGCAAACAACAAGGTTTTTATCAGTGCAAATCCCTACTCTCATCCCAGACTTTAAACTACACTAGTCCAAATAAAATACCCCAATAATATGGAACATGCAATGAGATGAAGAATTATTTCTTCATCAATATACAATGATTTTTTTCATCAAACAGGATTTTAAATGGAATGATATACCATGGACAATTAGACCGTGTACAAGTATCACAAATATAACGGGATTTATTTTCCCTCCCCCATCTTATAAATTCCATTACTGGAATTTAACCCCAGCCCTCCCAACTACCCAGACATTCCCTACATTCACAAGATGACACAGAAGGACTTTCATGAACAGGAGGTACTGTCCACTATGAGCTCTGAGGACCTTTGTCTATCAGCTGGTAGTACTCAGGATCATTAGACAGAAGTATTTTGTCTTTTAAGGCAGTGGTGGGAAGAGCAGGGACTGACAGGGAGAATGTGAAATTGTTCAAATCGTGGAGATCTGCAGCTCCTCACAAACCAGAGGCATGGAGAGAAAGAGGAGGGTGTGATGGCAAGGGGAAAGAACAGGCAAAATGGTCATTCCTACATCTGTTAAAGACTCACAGATACAAATCTTCAAATGGATTATCAAAATGCTTTCCCCACACTGACAAAAGTAGCTGGGAGAGAAATGCACATTTGGGGAAATGCTCTGATTCATGGTCAGGTAAGGACAGAAGACTGGTGAGGCTACAAGGAGGGATGTGCAGTGTTCAAGGCCAGGTTGGACAGAGCCTTGGGTGACATGGTTTAGTGAAAGGTGTCCCTGCCCATGGCAGGGGGGTTGGAACTGGATGATCTTAAGGTCCTTTCCAACCCTAACTATTCTACGATTCTATGTCCCGGTATCACTTGTGCCACAGAACTGCCTCACCACCAGCAAGACATAAACTGGGCCTTTGTATTGGTTTTTTTTCTGTTCTCCTTGTCTACATTTTTCTGTGTATGTATTTGGATTGAACAGACTTAAAAGTTTGTTCACACAGTGCATGGGGCCTTCAGCCACAGTACAATGCAAACAAAAACTGACAGTAAGAGCTTTTTAGAAAAGAAACAACTTATAAACATGGGCAAAAATAAACCTAAAGTAGCATAAGTACAGCGATAACAAGTTGACACACATCCTATCAAATGACTGTCTGCCCTTGGCAAAATGCAGCAATCAAGAGAGGACTAGCTGCTGGGGCTGTCTAGGGTTCAAACTCGAATGAGAGCCAGTGACAACATAATGAAGGATGAAGATGGAGATGAAAAGCCTACCTTCAGAGAGCAGCCAGGAAGAGCTGCTCTTGTTTGGCATTAGGACACAGCGGGAAGGGCAGTGGGCATATACCAGCAAAGAAGAGCTGAGTGCAGTGGCAGCCCAAGGACAGAAGAGTATGAGAATGGACCTGAATAAGATTAGACTCATCACTGCAGAGGGGCTCACAAAACACTGATTACAGCTGGAGTTAATGGCGATAAAAGATGGTGTCTGCTAAGTTTCTGAACTTCCTTAGTTACAGGAAAAAAAGCCTTTTTCCCAATTACCATCTAGGAAAAAGTAAATACTTGCACATCAGAGAGTGACCAGATGGGGAGGAAGGGCAGGGGTTTTACTCTCCAAGCTCTAAATTTCAGAGACAGGGCAGCCTTCATCAACAGGCAACTGCAGCTTAGTGGTTATTTCCAGGGTAGCAGTTCTCCCAAGGAAGTTGTGTGTCCGTTACCAATGACCATTCATTACTTCACACTAAAACTCTCTCCCTCCAAGGCTGCCTATTGGACTTACACAGTCCTTAGTATGTTTGGGGCTTTAAAAGCATGCTCCAGAACCCGAAGTTGCCCTCACAATCCCATGGACTTCAGTGGGCTGGATGACAGCTCAGCCTAAACTCTGAATACCTACTTATTTCCACAAGACACCCACTCACACAGCAATACGAGTGGGGGAAGAGTGTTAATTTTAAGCTCCCAGCTACACTCCAACTTCAGTAATTACATTCAGCAAAAGTGAATTTCCCCTGAAATTTCAATTACAGAAGGTATTTTCCACTGCCACCACTTAACTGCTGCGCAGTGTTTGGTGTAATTCTGCTAAATTATTTCCTGATTTCCTCTCACAGCAGTTGTTTTTTCACAGTGGGTCCACTGTTTGCCCATCAGTCAGTTAACCGTGTCTCATTTTGCACTAAGGGCATATTATAGAGCGGTAATGAAGGATCAAGAGATGTTTTAAACATGTCACATGCATACAAAGTGAGTGGCAATGCTATGAGCAGAGAAAAAGAGCTGTAAATGGTTAAAACAACCTGAAGACACTACCTTAATAGTCTAAACCATTTATGAAAATCACTATTAGTCACCCATTAACCTTCTATAAACTATTCATAAGCACACTCTAACTAATGAACTGTAATTACTAAGCTTAGGGAACATTCAGGGTTGGGAAGTGTTACATGCTCCAAAGGTCTATACCATAGAGCAGGCAAAGACAGGAACTACTTTTATAGGAATGCTCTGGAAAAATGTGGATTCCCTGGTTTCAGTGTCCTAGCAGAGCCAACACAGCAATCTCAAAGCTTGTATTGAAGCCCTGCAGGGCTGCTGCCCAGAGGCCAGCCATGAAGGGCATGTCTGCAGGCAAGCACGGGCATCCCTGGGCAAGCCAGACACATCTCCCAACTACGCTGGCTACTGGGGGCAAGGGTTGTCCCATGGCTGAGCTCAGGCACCCCAGCTGATATGGCAGGCATGAGAAAACATGCATCGAGCCATGTATCAGAGCATGGTCTGCCCAGAGGGTGTTCCCATGTATGGGAAACCAGGAGAGAAGTTTCTGGGCTGAAACAAAGGATAACCATCTTAAATCTATTCATCGCTCTGTGTGTGTGCCTGAGCATGTGTGCACGTATGGGCTTATGTCAGAGACAAAAACAAAGGCTGCGTGTGTATATGTACACCCCTCACCTTTGCCTAAGACATCCCAACATATTTTTTTCTCTAGACTAGTATTCCATGAATTGCAATAAACACCCTAAAAATTCTAAGCAGCTCATTATACACCACTGTCTCCTTTTATGGCTCCAAGCCAGAATATAATGATGAATCTTAACTTGTTAAGGACAACTAATTTTTTGTTCCTGTCTGTCTCAGGGGCTTCTCTCTTACTCACTCTCACTTTACTTCACTGTTGACATGTTTCTGTTAACTGGATGTCATCTGCCTGCCTTGATTTTATGCACAAGCAGTGGGATGCATTTTTCTGTGCAACAATTCTGCTTTGAGTTGCATTAGATTTGTCATTATTCTCTCATTTTCCCCTCGCACTTGTAACATTTCATCTATTCCTGCCTTATTTTTTGAGCCACGGTGCACCCACATTATGGTTTATACATGATCTTGCTCCCTTTGAAGCCGGCAGATTTCAGAGCCAGCCCTCGTCAGGAGAAGTGCCTGCTACCAATTTAGCAGGCTGAGGGCCCCGAGCTCCAACAACTCAATCTAAAGGGGGTCACAGGGTGGCACAAGCGAGTGTCAGCAAGTGCTGTTTAATTGCCAATCTAGGCTTCTCCATGGTGTTTAAAGTATAATGACCCATCACTTAATTCTGAGAAGTCCTGGCCCTGCTGCTGAATGGAATGAATATCAAAGGCTGTGCTAGAACAGGGCAAGGAGCCTACATTTCCTATAACTGCCATAAGTATAATAGACCTCTACTTCTGTCGTCCCATTACCACAATAATGTATTTAATTTGCTGTGTACTCTTTTTAACTAGATACCTTTCATAAAGCCTATCTAGGGAATATAGCCTTCCCCCTCCCACATCTCCCCCCTCCCTCAAATGACTAGCCTCTCTAATAATAATTAAACTAAATCAAGCTCTACTTTGCCTCACACCACGCCGGCCAGTCTTTTATAGATATTAAAGAAGATTAAATGGAGGGAGGGAACTATTGTTTAAATTTGCAGCGTTCTCCCCAACCCAGGATTCTTTCTCCCCCATGCTGGGTCTATTAATTTTTTTTTAAGTTGATTTTCCAGTTTTCTTTCTATTTGCTGAAACAACATGGTAAAATTTTAACCTTTTACTTTTACTCTACTTATCTAAAGCACACGACACGCTATTTCCCTACCCATTCACTCACGAGCTCTAGTTACAGGTTTCCATTTCTCAATGAGGTGTGTTTCTCCTCAACCACCCCCCCAATCTTCTCCTCCTTAAATCCTCTCTACACCAACTACCACATATTAAACTGCAGAGATAGAGAGGAAGGGACAGAGCAGGGAAGAGACGTGGAACCTTGCTATGTAATGCATGCTAATTTAATTACGCGCCATCATCAAAATGGATTAGCTGTTTCAGCCCATCAGGAAAGTCTAAAATTCCACCGATTTAATTAAGCAGGCTGAAAATCAGATGAACAGAAAATAAAACTATCATTAGGAGCAATTAGTGATTACTTAAACATAGTGCTGCCAACCAGTTTGTAAATAAAACTAGCAGCCCCTGGAAAATTAGATGGAATTAATTGGAGGTAGGGAGGGGGAGAAATATATACTTCTAAAGCTTTAGAGGGTAAGGCAGGCCCTTTTATGTTGACTATCAGTGTTTGGAGCTTTGGCAGGGGGAAAACATAGCGCAATAACCTTCCTCCCAACTCTGCTTGAAGAGCAGCCTCCAGAGACTCCCCTCTTGCACACAGAGCGCGGCTCTGGGTGATAGCCACTGAGAAAGCAAAAGGTATCACAACTTCTCCTCCTGCTTTGTCAACATCCCATCCTCCCTGCTTCTTCACCTGGTTTGGTTTTAAAGACAGCTTCCACCCCTCCACCTCTCACTCAAAACCAGGCTGTTGAAGCCCAATGACAGCACTAGGACATCTTCTTCTCCTCAAACAGGAAGATACCCCTCATCCTCTTCTCCTCCACCCCACCAAAGAACTAAGGATGACTGTTTAACTGATGCGCTTCCAGAAATACACTTCCTAGATTAAATGCTCTCCTCTAGAGAGGGTGGCAGGAGGAGCTACATATGCTCTCGGTTCAGGACCTCAGTATCTGAACTCACCTTGACATGGAAGCATTGACGGTCAGAGCTGTTGGGTAAGGGTGGCGGAAACCCCCTGTCGTGATTGGGTACACTGGCTGACCTTGCCTGGCAAAAAAGAAGGGAAAGAGAATGAGAGGAAGAAGAAAAGGTGGGGTTTTTTAAAATGAAAAAAAACCACCAAAACCACACAACAAAAAACTTCTCTGTGCACAGTAAGCTTTATTCTCATTTGATCAGAACAAAAATCTTGGGGATTGTACAGCAAGGATCAAAGGAAAGAAACACAGAACAATTTGAATGCCATAAATCTGATAGGAATGGCTAATTAAATTTTATAACCTCTGCTTATGTCAATAGAGACCCTCTCCCCAAGCTGAAACTAGGTGTTTTGTTGTAATAATTAAAGGCGAAGTCTCGCTTGCTTTAATGGAGCCATCACACTAATTGAGGGCTACACATCCAAAGGAAAACAATAATGAATGTAAATTTATACCAAAATAAAGTACAGTGAATCAAAGGACTTCAGTTGCGCTTTGGGCCTCTTTCGGTATTTAGATCTCGGTGAGAAAACATTAAATTAACAGAGCTTAATTTGTAGCCTTTTGTCAGATTAACAAGTGTTGACAAGAGTTACCGGGGGAGAGTCCCCAAGAAGTATTGTGGGTAACCAATAGACAATCACACCTCATTACAATAATTAAAAAATACAGCAACATGCAAAACAGCATCCTCATGAAAGACACACAACTTTTTCTGATTGAGGTTTGTCTGTGCTGGCTAGCTCTTTTCATCTGTCCTTCAAATATATCATCTGACTGGGCAGGGTGCTTTCCGGGGGGCTCCTATGCAGGAGATATGCGGGCCAGTTGAGGACAGATGGGTTGGGAAGTTGATGGTGCAGCACAAGTGGCAAAATGAAAGCCCTGGATCACTTCTGCAAAGTTGGCCATGCTACATTCATTCAGCAAAAGCAAATGTGATGGTACCACCTCTCAACAAAAACTACTTGGAGAAGCTGTAAGAACTGTGGGTAGATAAGTGCACTATGGGTGGGGACTTATAAACCAGTGGTGATGACAGTCTTCCTGTGACAGAGGGGGCCACTAGCACTTGCCTGGTGAAACTGGCCACACATGAGCAATATTCATGCTGTCTGCCAGCCCTGACATGAAGTTCGAGGAGGACTAAACCTGTGTCTTCACACACAAACATGTAAGGCTCTGAGACAGAGGTGAGCAATGAGACACAGGTCAACAACATGGAATTTCTTCCCTGCACTCTCACGTCTTTAAAATCACTGACTTTTGGCACTAGCCGGGTACGTTTGTTTTAAATGCTGAGCCTGTTACTGTGCAAACCTGAGCTAAGCAGTTTCACCAGAGGAACATGAGATGACTGTACTGCAGCTAGCCCCTGCAAGCAAGAAAGAAGAAGAAAAGGAGCTGGCACACATTCTACAAGTGTTTAGGGTGTCCTGTGTAAACAGCAAATCACCACAAATGAGGAGGATTTTAAGATCTCAGAGAGCAATACCCCAGTTTTCTTAATTCTGCTCATGCTGTGCTCTTCTGGAGAAACAGCCTTCTGCAGAGAGCTGATAGATATGCTTTACCCTCAGGGTGGGAGAGCCTCTACTCAAGCTAGTTGCAAGACTACTCTATGTGAGGAAAGGCAGCCTGCAAAGTGGCCAGAAGTGGGCTGCCGTGGCCAAGGTCCGAGCTCCAGCTCTCCTGTATCCACACATCTGTGCTTGAAGAAAGGCCCCCAAAGCCTTTAATGTCAATCCTTCTCCTTGCCTGAGACGTGAGGGTGTGTGGGGAGCCCCTGCTCTGCCCTGCTCTCCTACACGGTGTGAACTCCACTTCCTTATGAAGGAGAAACAGGAATTTTAGCACAGCTGGCCAAACAACCTTGAGCAGGAACAAACTATTTCTAGTTTGGGGCAATTCATTTCTGAAGAAATATGATCTCCCCAAAGCTGATAAGGCCTGTTATGGGAGAAAAATAACGTAACAGTCTTGATTTATAATGCGATACAAATGCGTTTTATAAGTATTTAAATCAAATACACTGTACAAAAGGCCTAGGCAGTGCTTAAGCGCATTAGAAACCCACTGCAGAGATGGCAACTTAAGGAAATAAAGAAAATAAGGACTCAATTACTGGAGGCATCCTCATACCCAAGAAAGCTCTGCAAGTGAGATACAAGGAGCTGAAAAGAAAACAAAACCCCAAACTAACTTTCCACAGCTTTTCTCTAGCCAGTTTTAAAGTAAACTAATTCCTCTTTCTTGTTTGCAAGAAAATTCCATTCCTCAGATGCCAACTGCTTGGCCATGTCTCCATTAGGAATGCTGCTCGCTGGCTGATGTAAAGCTCTACTGTTTCACAAGAAAAACTAGAGGGACTTCAGGGGGGAAGGCAAAGGAAATTTAAACTTGAACATTTAGAGTGGGAATGGCCCTGATAAAAAAGAACCCACGAGAACCACCCTGAAAGCTAAACCTGAGAAAATCCCACATGGCGCAGTGTAAGGGCATTAACAAGACATGGATGTTTCTGCAGGAGGGTTTTAAAATTCATGCTTCATGAGCCATCAGCTGGCAGAGATGACATGTAAACCTGTGTCCAATTGGTCCTGTTTGTTTAAGACCACATGACCTGGCATACGTTATAATTAATCTTCATGAGGTGAATAAATTCATAACCACTCAGTGAAGTGGCAGTTGGCAAACAGATTTATCTTAATGCAAACACACACACACATGCACATAAGCGATTTTTAACATAAATTTTACACATCCAAAAAGAAAAAGGGAATGAAAAAAATGGAACTCCTTACTGTGGTACTAACCATCCTAGCGGATGGGGGATTTGTCCTACAGTGCCCGGTGATAACGGATAATAAGGAGATATATCTGGAGGATGTGGAGGCCTTGGAATTCCTATGGAAAAGAAACATCAAGCAGCATTAGTACTGAGACTTGGAAATAAATAAAATAAGGAAAAGGCAAATATGTTTCTAAATTTCTATCTATTCATTCTTATTATACTACTTATGGCTTCACTTTGGGTTTCCAAAGGCCGTTTCACAGTCTTATTTGATAAAGTGAGCCTCTCGGTATGTTGTTCAATGAGATGCAACCAGAAAAATTGATTTTATTCACTTCCTCAGTCACCTCTCCAATTAATTATTTTGTTATTTAGGATGAGAATTTAGGAGTTTCAGCTACAGTTTTGGTGTGACACTGTGCTAGCTACTGTCTTAAACGCTCACCAGAAAGATGGTGCCTGTATTAACTTCATGATTACTTTAGACTCAAAGTCACCAACAGAGCACAAGCCCTCCCCATATGTTGACTGAGTACTCAATAGCATGGCATTATTCCAAAGTAACCGCCAAAATGAGTTACAAAGTCGTTATAATGGCAAATGATGTTTGCTTTTGAGCAGACCTAAACAACTTTTGCCAAAACCTAGGAGTGGAGATGACAGCCGCTGGAAATACTTGATAAAACATGGGGCAGATGTTGGAGGTGTGCAGGGGAGGACAGAGAGCCCATCCGTCCTCACTGAAGTTCTTACTGAGAGAGCAGAAACCAGCTCCAGACACAAGCCTTAAGAGCAAGTAGGAATTGCTCAGGGGAGTAAGGGTTACAAGACTGGGCCTTTCAATTAACAAGCCAGAGCACAATTATGCAGCAGAAGCAAAATTAAAACAGAGAGCATTAGAAGGAAGGGTACTGTATTCATGGTTAAAAACTATTTTTTTCAGTCACTTTGGAAGCTTTTAATCTCTAAATTAAATCTCCTTGTGTGACATTTTCATGCAGACATTGCTTTTTGTCCATTACAAAACCCAAACAGATTAACTGGGCTTTAACCATCCGGCGAGCTATTTGCACACTTGAAAGACTGTTCACAGAAGAAAAGTAAACAGTCTACAGACGTTAATCATATGTTTTACGATAACCATTTAAAAGCTATTCCCTGTACTACCATTATTTAAATGAGAAGTTGACTATGCCATTCACTTGCAATACCCATGGATAGCGAGATGGATTCCTTTTAAAACCATGTGAAGTTAGCATTAAGCACAATTAGAAGGGGGCCCCAGTTGAAGCGTAGGGGAGTGAAAACCAGTTAATGCACTGCCTCATTCAAGGGCTGGAGTTCAGATAAATTATCTGCACACACTGGGGCTGACACAGACTGAATTCTTTGTCAAAAATTCAGTTTCTGATGTACTTTTCTATTAACTAGTTGGGATTTGGATTAACAAAAACAAAACCGCTGTCACTAGGAACTCAACGCAGCCCAAAGAAATATTGACACTGACTTCTCTAGACCCTCAGGTTAAACAGGGACTCTTAGAAAGTTAGAATAACATGTAAATTCTACTCTGTAACACCAATAAATCTAGTCAGGGTTTTACACGGTGCTCTGTATTCAAGAAGACTGCCTTTCAGGCTAAACCGAGACTTGGGTAGACTTACACTGGGGAAAAAGAGTTGCAAGCGTAGAGCTGCAGCTAAGCAGTTAGAGTGGATGAAAATTCAACATTATAGGAGACAAATGGCTGAACTCCTGACACAGAAACAATGGGATTTGGGGAAGTAAAAGAGATTCATGTTGAAACCGGTCATGATCTACCACCTTTTAAATTCCAGCTGCAATTTTGTAAGTGCAGATCACAGAACGTACATGTTTAATACTCTGGGTCATGCATGCAAACCAAGCACCCAGTAGATTGAACTACCAAGTGGGGTATCATGCTTGCAAAGAAACACATCCACAAATGACCCCACACATGCAACTCTGCTGTCACCCTGCAGAAGCTTTATGAACATTCACCCAGTAGGTTTCCTTCTGAAGCCTAATTGGCTTAAAAAGAAACTATTTTGTCTGGGTTCTTGCATGTGCTTGACATTTTACATGCCCCCTTTGGCGCTCCAGCATGTGAAATCCTTCCCTCCGCACTCTTTCCCTCTAACATTAAAAATGGAAAGATCCACCTGCGCACTCCCAAAAAATCCCTAAACTATTTCCCACCTACCTGTTTTGGGATCTACGTCGGCTGGTAAGTGTGGAGGAGGGTTTCCCGGTGTGAAGTGCTCATTGCTGTACGTGATAAGCGGCGTAAGAGGGTGTACATGGTGTGGGTGCTGCACAACTGGCACTTTGTTAGACTGTCAAGAGAAAAAAGTTGACGGCATTAGAAGAGCGCTGGGTACTTCCCACTGCAGCACAAGGCAGGACATACACAAATTTGAGTATCCAGCATTTCAACATTACTTTTCCAGATCCCTTCTTGGCATCGCCCCTGCAGTTTTCCCACCCTCTTGTTTAAAACCTCCTCACACACTTTTCCCTACTCTTGAGTTTCTTTAATGTTTTTGACCCGTCGTGCTCCCGTATGGAGCAACAGCAATTCTTCCGAATTTCTCCTTTTAATTTTGCAGTCTTGCGCTTCACCTCCAAGATGCAGGCAGACTCCTCAGTGACAGTGGGGGCTGACAGAGCCCCCCATTTAATTAGCATATGACCCGAATGCTCACTGACCTGCAGGTCTTTCCCCTTCCCCTTCCTGTTCTCACTTTCAGTTCTGCATTTTACTGCTCATTGCAAATACTCCAGATAAAAAGCCTTTGTAGTGCGAGACTATTCCCTTTATCAGAAAGCATTAGGCTGACAAGCTATCACCTGCATTTTAGATATATATATATTTTTTAGAAGAGCTGATTAATTATCAATTCATCAGAGAATGCTAATAAATAGAAGCTGAATACCGATGAATTAGCCTACTAAAACATTCAGATACGCAAATAATTGCAAAACCACAGAAAAAGCCATTTAGATTAATGCGCTGGTGGGGGGAATAACCACACAGGTATCATGAGGTTTTCTCTGTCACATTCCTAGCTTGTGGGGGAGAGGAATTCTTTTTCCTAACAGCAATAAAAAAAGGAGTGAATGAATGAAAGGAAAAGGCAGGCTGAACTGTAACTTACCCTTACAAGATCACAAAGAAAAAAATTAAGCTGAAACAAGCGAACTGCTGGACCATTTACTGAGAGTAATCCAATTGCAAAAAACCCTATTCCCCATAGAGGATTTTCACTAAAATCCTACAACAGGGACATTTAACCAGATTAGGTACCAGCAAAGATAAAGAGGCTGGTATTAGATGATGAATGGATTAGAGTCAGGTTTCATTTTAGAATGTGTCTTCATTTCCTTTTATTACTTTAAGTAAGGAACAACTTGCATTAACATCAAGTAAAAGGAATCACATTAAAATGAAGTAGTGATACGACGGTGGCCCCCGATAGCGCCACTGCCGCTCAGGGTCTGCCAGCACCCTCCTGCCCAAGGACAGCTCTGACCCCACCACTTGCTCCCCAGCCCCCCCAAACATGCACCCTTTGTCATGCTCCTTTACACAAGTTATGATCTGATCTCGGTCTGAACGCTCTGAGCTTCCTTTAAAAGCATTTCAAAAGTCATTCAGTTATTCACCAGGAATGAGCTTCTAAGTCTGGGGAGGAAGGAAGAGGGAAGATGGACTGAGAGCTAGGAGGAAAAGAAACATCAGTCTTCCCTGAATAAACAGGAAGTCTCTCCATCGTGCTTTGGTCAAGCTAAGCTTCACCTTCAGCTCTTGCAGCCTCTTCCACCCCAGCAGGCTCCCCCAGCCCCAGCAGTACATAGCTATTTGACTCACCCTTTTGATAACCTGCAGAAAAACAGTGTGCATCCAAAAGAAAAAAGCTACAGAGCAGTGCTTGCGCTTCCCACAACTTTTACCATGTTCATCCCTTTTTACATGCCCTTACATGCAATGATTTCCCTCTAACACCACGCACATGGCACAAGGGAGTCCCATGTCAAGTGGCCACCACGCAGGACACAGCATGGTTGCAAAAGCCAGCCCTATGAATTACAGCATGTCGTGTTGGTTGGGTTGTATGTCAGATCTTTTGCCAGCTGTTCAACCATGGACAACTTTTGGCCGCACAGATCCATAACAGTTTCATACCAGAGGAGCTATGGGGATTTAGCTCCTTAACTCAAAAAGACAAAGGAGATGCTCTAACCCAAAATCTCTTCTTTTCCAAGTGAACTAACCAAAGCAGTCTGAAAGCACCTAAAAGGTTTGGCAAGGGCTTCACATAACAAACTGTATTACACCCCATGCAAACTAGCAGGCAGCTAACTCAACACACATGACTTTATAAGCCAAATGGCCAGTTCATCCGGTTCACAAAAAAACAATCATTCCCAATAGGAGAGATTTTTGCTGGCCTAGAATTGTGTGAACTCTTGCTGCCAGGTAACATACAGTCTGGCTGGTAGCTGCTATAGCCCTGTGATCTCCCAAGTCTACCTTCCCATCATTGCAGAAACTCCTCACCCAGATCCTGACAGACACTGAGGGCTGTCTTGCACAGAGAGCTTATTTTCATGGAAAATGGAACTGGTTACTTAAATAAGTGAGTGACAGAATAACATTAAAGGGTCACACTTAAGCCGACAAACAAGAAACAACATGAGAAGAGAGCTGGGCTTACATGCCTGTATCACTAAAGCCAGATATACCAAGGGGGTTACATGTAAACTGTGGGAAATTACCACCCGTTGCTTTGACATACCAAGACCCCCCGCAATATCTCCACAAAATGGTGCAAAATTATTCTGTGTTTTACTTAACACTTTTCAAAGAGAAATAAAAAGCAAGAGGGAAAAAAGAAACCCATCAGCAACCAGGAGTTTGAGCCTTGGGCCTGCAAACGTTTCCCCAGTAAGTTATTTTTATCTGGGTGACTGCCCTGCACTCAAACAATTCATATAAAGGCACTGGATGTGAAGGTAGGATACTTTTTTGTCAACTGTGATGATGCTGCGGCAGAGGTGGGGGAAGAAAGTACCAGAGGAAAAGGGGAAATGCTCAAGTATATGCTCTCCAGGACAGAGGACCATGATCCACTGCCCGTGCAAATCATTCTGTATCTTATCACTACCCAAGTCTAGGTTTGTAATCTGTTTTGCACTGTTTATCACACGCTGGGACAAAGGACCGTAACGCTGCTTATAATAGCACATACAATTTGCAAGCCAAGCTAATCATGCCTAATATGCTAAATAAGCTGCTATTTAAAAACAGCATTCCTGAAGTTAACTAAGCTTCCTTGGAAAAGAGGAGAAGAAAGGAATAGCTGGGAAAGAGCAGGATTAATCCTGCACATGCATCTTCCTTTGAAGCCAACAGGAGCTCTGCCTGAGTAACAAGTGTGGTCCTAACCCCATCCACTGGCAATGAAAGGTAAACCACAGAAGCCGTCCATAGGAAACACCTATTAGGTGACCTCAGCCTTTCCCCTGCGCAAGGCTCTTCCCCAATATACATTTCATGAGTATTTTATCAAGGGTAGTTTTAAGCTAAAAGCCATTGTGAGATGCAGGAATTTCTCCGGCAACTTGAAGAACTCCGTTTATGGCTATATCAGGCACGGAAAGAGAAGCTGCAATGGAACGCACAGATTAGCATCAGAACATGTGGTAATAGGATAGGAACAAGTGGAGATTTCTGGAGAGAAATCCCAGCATCTACAAAGTACCAAGTCATCTGCTGATAAATCATTCCTTTGCACTGAAAGATGGGGTCTCATATGCTGGGTTAGAGGGCACAGTAAAGAATTGCAACAAAACAACAGAAGTTTGCTTTTCTTGATAACTGCTGCCTGAAGCAAACCAGAGGAAATTGTCCCCACAGGGACTCAACTACTAAATCTCTCTATATGAATTTGAAATGCTTCTGGGAGTGCTTAAACACAGATGACTTTAAACAATATGGAGCTCTGGAATGAAGAAGAAAAAAAAACCCAAACCCACAACAAATTTTGGACTGATATATTTCTGAGAGGGATACTGAGATCCAGTTAGCCCAAGTTCTGATAAGTGCCTTTAGGGAACAAAAAGACCTACCTGATCTTCAGTTTTAAACTGCAGGGGGACTGCGTGTATAAATCGCTGTGTATTAGTCTTTGTTGCGTGGTAAGGACATTTCATTAACAGGATGAAAGATATTTCCATGCGTGTACAGCTCAATTAAATACACCCCACTGATGAATACTCCCCATTTACTGAAGAAGTTAATACATACTGTATAAATCAATAGTTCCCAAGTCTCTGAAATCAACAGAAGACTTGCACGAGATGAAACACTGTACTGTGAGCACACAAAGAGAAACCAACCTTTAAATAGTAGAGTTGTTACTGCATTTTCTGTTTGCAAATTCGTAGCTTTTTTGGCTTAGGTATCAAAAATAAGGTATCAAAGTCAGAGAAAA
Source organism: Brotogeris chrysoptera (assembly GCA_030323915.1). Lineage (NCBI taxonomy): Eukaryota > Metazoa > Chordata > Aves > Psittaciformes > Psittacidae > Brotogeris > Brotogeris chrysoptera. The sequence continues at coordinate 5,654 of JARCZZ010001004.1, read as the reverse complement.
ACATGCCAGAGAGGCCAGAGGATTTGTCTTTGCTGGGGTAACGTGTTTAGTAAAAGCAGGTCTGCAATAAAGCCACCCAGGCTGAAAACAAGCCATCATGCCATTGCAGCATCGTAGTGGCCGAAGCCTTCAGCCTTGGGCAGCAGGAGACTTTGCTCCGATGGATCTCTGTCCCAGCAGCCAAAGGCAGGACAGGGGATGCTCCTGCCCCAGCAACCCTGTGGGTACAGCCAGGCAAGGATTCCCTTCCCCAGCCTGGGTGGCCTTTCTTAAGTGTCCGTAAGCCCTGTTTGCAAGGCAGAGATGTACAGCTGCCCGACAGGCACCCCTCGACCACCCCCAACCAGGAATGTGGCATGGGATCGGGAATGCAGCATGGGAGGGATTGATCAGGCACCTGCACTCTGGAACCCCGAGTCCCCTCCCCTTCCTCCACTACTAGTAACAGAGGAGGGATGAGAGCTGGCCATTCACCTTAAAACCTATTAATCAACAGCTACTGAAAACAAATGGAGCTAGAGCTCCGCCTGCCTTCTTTTGCCATGTCCTCCTCTTCTCTGTTTCCCCTTTGCTTTCCCGTTCTGCTGAAGAAAGATGGGCCCTGAAAGTGCCTTTATGAGCCTACTACAATAAAACAAAAGCAGCACAGAGAGGGTTTGTCAGCCTTTTCCCCTCCTCCAGGGTGGATGCAGAAGGTCGACAGTGGTGCTGAATTAGCAGACCCTCCTGGAGTTGCTCCCTGGGCTTAGCAAAGGGTACCATTCAATACCAGTTCACACTTAAAAATAGGTTTGTAACTTGTCACCCTGTATTTTCCAGATGGTGCGATTGCAGTTATGCTGATGTGGCCAGTGAAATGCTAACAGATGCTCCTGAGCTGCTCTGCAGCTCCAAAGACACTCATAAGAGGAAAGTTTCTTTTTCACTAAAGGTTGATCTCTCTTTGGTTCAGCCTAGGAATGACATCTCCCACCCACTCCCCCCCACCCCCATCAGAAAACTAAGTTGCAAGAAAAGGCAAATCCCAAAATACTGCTGCGAATACTAGAATATTCTTCCATTTTCAGCCAGAGTCACTAAAACCCAAAGTTGAGCGCCCATCAGTAAGCACCACTCTTGCCTCGGAGGGATGCACCCACATCAGCAGCCACTCTGGGTGGCACCCCAAACTTCAATAAAGGAAACTGCAAGCCATTTGGGTTAACAGCAAAGCTAAAGCCAACCAAACCCACCAGCTATATGTAACTCCGTGCTCATCCCCTTCCCAAGCATAAAAATTCAGTGTCAGTGACGAAGCATTCCTGAAAAATAAACCATATTGAATTTTACCCAGCTCCATCCAGCTACGTGGAGTCAGTTTATTTTCTTAAGGATGCTTTCACACCTGACTAAGCATTCCCTCCTGAAAACTACTTCCCCTTGCTCCATTATAGCTGATACAGTGGCCTGAGCCCTTTCACAGTTTAATGTAGCTGATTTGTGCCTAAGGTCCTGCCCTAAGCTAACTGCCCATTGTAGCGGGAGACAAGGCCTCCATTGATAATCACAACTCACCCTGCTAAAAAAAAGGCTCATTTTCTTCCTTCACACAAATGATGACAGGAGCACTGACAACCATGAGCTGGGACAATACCCCCCCTAGACAGAGCTTGACAAAAAACCCCAAGCCCCCACTGCCCTCCCCTTAATAAATAATAGAAGGGGGAAAACAGGACACTGTTGCTTCCTTCTGCTTCTTCCCCCTCCTCCTTGACACCTCCCAGGCCAGCAAGTACCTACCTGCTCCTGCAAGAACTTCCAGCTTTCCAAAAGAACTCCAGGCTCTATTAACAATCTCTCGGACAAAACAACATCAGCTTCCTGGCTTTAAGTGCCCAGCAATTCATTCCAGAAAAGAATCATTTTCTTTCTTCTCCCCCCTACCTCTAACTATGATGAAGTGCCCCCTGCACACTGAAGCACTAAGCCACTGTGCTTGACATTTTCAGCATCCTTCCTGTCAGGGAGCGAAGGTACTGAGGGGAAGGGGTGGGAAAGCGAGGATTTAAGATATTCAGGAAATTTCCACTTAATTTCGCCAAAAGGCAATTATGTGAAATGATCTGGTGACAATTAGCATACGCCAAATTCTCCAGTGTAAAAGGGAAAGACCTGGGGTTTTAGCTATCTAATTACTGCCTGTTAGTTCTCATGTAGGAGAATTAAAACCACTAGTAGGAAAACATTATTATTAAGCAGTGCTCACACTTTGCTTTCAAAGCTCTTATTACTGTGCTGTTGGGGGTGTTGGGTTCTTTTAAGTAAAAATAATAAACTCGGGGGTTAAATATAAGTAAAGTGCTGCATTCTTGGACCATGCAGTGTGACTCTAATGTCAGGGCAGACCCACACAAGCACCTGCTACACAGCTCTGTATTTTGAGATCCTTCAGCATCTCACCTGGAATTACATTTAGGCCAGTTAGATCTTACCTTACCCATTCTCCTAATGTTTTATTGATAAAGAGAAAGCTCTGCTGCATCTGCTCTGCCTGACCTTGGCATACAAATCCAGACAGCTACCCCAGCCTATAGCTCAGAAAGCATGGCCTCCACATACCCAGCCGATACAATACAATACAATTTCTGTACCCCAAAATCAGAGATGATTTGATCAACAGGTGGATTTCCCCATACCAGGAGGACAGGGTAGCGCTCAGACTCACCAAGTTTCAAGCATCGAGGTGCCCACATTTACTTCTTCCATTACAAAAGGAGAGGCACAGTTTCTTCCCCAACCTTACAAACACTTGGTGTTTTCTTTTCATACATTAGTTAATTACTAGACAGATACTATCTCTTGCAGAGCAGGCAAGCCTTCATTCATGTCTAACAAAGCAAAAAGCAGAAAGACTTGGCATACATTAGACTAAAACTGAAATCCACCGTTTTCTTAAGCAGCATCAGCACAAGATGTGCTGGGCACACAACCACTAAGCAAAAGAGACTGGTGAAACCTAAGCAGGTCTTCAAGAAACATTCCTGGCCATAAAAGAGGTGAAGAGGAGAGAGATACAGAGCAATAATGCAAGCACAAAAATTCAGAAAAGATGGGAAGAAGGGAGAAGTGAATATAAGCAATAGGGTGCTTGTAATTGCCCTGAGAGACTTTGTTTGTTAAGCGCTTTGTATGACTACCTAACCATGCAACTTTACTTCCTGCCTAGCACTCTCTAAACCACCACATTCTAAACAGCTTTAATTCTTGCATATAAATCTCTTATTTCAGCACCAGACAAACATATGCCATGGGAGAAACAGCTCCACCGAATTTCTTAGGATATTTGTGACTTCTGCCTACAATAAAAACTCGACCATGAAGCTGCTAAAAAACTGCAAGAAATGCAGAAATAAAACTAAGATGCATGCCAATACCCACTTGGATTTGGCATTTTCAGTAACAACAGCATCATTAAAAAACTAACACGCATATACATGCCTGCAGATAGGCTGCCACGTTTTCAGTACAGCTTTTTCAAATGCAGTATTCACAAATTATAGCGGACTGTGCTCAATACTCATACGCAACGTACGTAGCAAATGTACATTAAATAGCTTTAACAAATAACAAAGCCCTAAAAACACGCTTTTATTTTTTCATCTGCTAAAATCATTACACGCCACCACAAAACAACTGAGTGATGAAATTCAGGAAATCCACAGCAGTTATTTCTTGACTAAATTCAACAAAGTTTCCCTAAAAATGTGATGTTAAACACACATCAGTACTGAAACACCTTGCAAATATTCTGGAAGAAAAGAAAGAGGCACATTTATACAGTGCTGTCAGGCCTTTCGCCCCAAGTCCCCATAAAAAGAATTCCTCTAAAGGTAAAATGCTTACAAGATCTCATCCCCAGCCGTGTAAAACCTGTATATGCAGCAACATGCAGTGAAAGAAGAAACATCTAAACAACTGTCCTTTAAGATCAATTCGTTTTAGATATATTCTGCAGAATTTTATCCGTTGCTTTTTATACAAGAAAAGGCAAGTAAATCAACTAAGCTACCCAGGCAAAGGTACCAGAGAGTACTGAAGTGATAGAAATCCTCCTGGATTGACTGTCAGCGAACCTGGCAGAGTTGGAAAAGAAAAGAGCAGAAAACTCCAGACTGCCACAAAACCTCCGGTGAAGATATGTATTTAACCATTTTGGAAAGCATCACATCTATGTTCTGTGTATAATCACGGGCAGTCTACAGAATGGGCTGAGGGGTAGGTTTACTTTCTGTAATATATATTATTGAGAGAAAACAAAGTCTCATGGAGTTTTGATAACAAAAACAGAACCACTGTGTCAAAACACATTATCTCCTATTTATCGACATTCAGGATTATTTTCCATACTCCTTTATCACTGGGTGAAATATTTTTTACGGAGTGTCCCTAAAATTTTCACCTTCCGCATTACGGCTGAGCATTATGAAGGACCGAGAGAATTTAACCGAGTGTCAACCAAACACAGGATCAAAAGCACCCAATTAAAAACTACCACACACTATTTTTAATCATTAAAAAAAAAGAAAGAAAAAGATCTCGTTTTGTGTATGACAAGAGTTAAACCAATTCCATCTCCAAACCCCCTTAACTGTCACGTATGTGCCCTGCTACAAACCAACTTTTTCTCCTTATAAAAAAAAAAAAAGATATCAACAAACATTTTTACCTTCATGGTTTCAGAGTTAAGGAAATATCGTACTGAACTGAAGAAAGCTTTGAAGTGGCCCCCTCCGCCCCAAAGGAAAGAAAGGAAAGCAAAGCTAGTGATGTCATGGTCACTGTGTGAATGTATGACTGCGGATGTAACACACAGCTAGCACACGCACGCACACTTCTCCCTGGCTGGTAACCATTGTTCAGCATCCAGAAACCAGCCCCTGGAACCTGCTGTACACTAGGCAATGAAACACACCCCCCCATCCCCAAACACACCTCAATCCCACCCTGGATGCATTGGGAAAAAAAACCCTGGCTCTCCCCCCACTCTTTCCATAAACCAAACCCCAACACCAGGCAGAGGAAGGGCAAAGAGGAGGCGTGTGACAACTCTGCCCCGCTGCACCATTGTGTCACGACAAACCGGCTGTGCAGCGCGCTCCCCGTTACCGCTGCACAATTAAAGTGCCATCGAAAAGTCCTGCTTCCCCCTGCTGAAAAAGACGCTTACCATGAAATAAATAAATAACAACACCGCCGCTAACAAAGGTCACAGCTGGAGATGCTTGCTTGATTTCTCACACCACCCCCCCCTTCTTTTTTGATTCCACACAGGAGGAAAGAAAAGGAGAGGGAGAGAGGGGGAGAGGGAAAGAAGTCACATCAGAAGTTCAATGGTCAAGATGGAAAGCGCGCACGCAGAAAGTGCTACTCACCCAGCAATTCAAATTGAGATGCCAGCAGCCGAACTGCTGGAAGAGAGAGAACCCAGAGGCAAGCGCTCCTCCTTTACTACTCAAATCTTCCATTCCCACTAAAATTGCATCCCTCGGGTACATAACAGCTTTGTCTTTCTTTCTCTTAACCTCAAAAACTTTTCTCTTTACTGTCTAGATGACAATTGTGCTGGCTTTGTATTATTTTCTTCGCAGCTTTTCTGTCTCTTGTTCTTTGGCGGG